>PVJS01051656.1:0-13897 GCA_004027185.1 Glis glis
GCGTGGTGGCGCACGCTTATAATCCCAGTACTTTGGGAGGCAGAGACCGGAGGATCCGGCTTCGCGGCCAGCCTCAGCTCTCTCTCTCTCTCTCTCTCTCCCTGTCTCTCTCTCTCCTTAGTGAGGCCCTCCGCAACTTCGTGAGACCGGGTTTCAAAATAAAGTATAAAAAATAGGACCGGGGGTGTAGCGCGGAGGTAGAACGCCCCTGCATTCAATCCCTGGTACCGCAAAAAAAAAAAAAAAAAAAGAAGACTATGGGCTACTGTACAAAGCATTTAAGTTTAACTTATTCTTTATTCAAAGCAAAAGTCCTATTGAGATGGCAATTTTACAAGCAGTTAAGAGTGCTTCCTACAAGGAACTTCACCAAGTCCCACCACATAGATATTATCTAGGAGATTAGAATCTGGAAAAAATCTAGAGAAAAGCAAGTAAAACCTACTTCTCTAAAAATTTTATAAATTCAAGAAGTGTTTACTGAGTACCTACTATGTAATATGCACAATTTTAGGTGTTAAACTCACAGTTGTGCCAGGTGTGGTAGAGCAAGCCTATAATCCCAGTACTTGGGAGGCTGAGACAGAAGGCTACTCTCAGCAACTTATTGAGACTCTCAGCAACCTAGCCAGACCCTGTTTCAAAACAAAAATTTTACAAATGGGCTGGATGTGTAGTTCAGAGGTAGAATCTTCCTGGTATCAATCCCTAGTGCCATTAAAAAAATAAAAATAAATAAATAAACAAATGGTGACATGTATAAAGCATTGAGGTTTAAAAGAATAAAACACCAATGTTTCCGTCAACATTCTTACCACTGTGATCTAACCCCCCCACACACACATATGCATTTATTCAGTCCACAGGAAGTTGCCACAGCCTGCCCAAAAAACACTATTCTCAGCTACAACCCCAGGGACCCTCCACAGCAACCAACATAACTGCTTTGTCTACTACATGAAGTCTGGGGAAGATTGTAAATCCAAACCATAAAACTAAATAATCAAAGTGGAAATATATTTTACCTTAAAATTACATTGATTCAATGAGTAATGACAAAATTTTCTGAGCAATCAAAGAAAAATGAATCATAGCAAATCATATTTCACATTAGCTTGTACAAGGAAATATTTAACACCCTACTCTTTATAGAAGATAAAAAGCTGTCTTTGTGAAAGAAAATCTTAAAGAATCTTAATTGAGTGAATTAGAATTCATGAGATGTAAAAGATACTAGTAAATTCTATGATGTAAAGATAGTAAGCTGCTCTTATGAAGGCTGAAACAAAAAATATGGGAAGAACAGCATCTAGGAAGAGGAAAGTAAAGTTTTTATTCTGTTTGAATGAAAACACACTCTAATTATCAGTGAAGCATTTGAGGAAGCCTTTCTTCCTTTCCTTTCTGAAAACAATTCAACAATGTCGGAAGTTGTCACAGTAAGAGGTTCAGAAAAACCTGTGTGAAGCAGAGAACTTGACATTTAGATACCATTTTCATTTTTATAATGGACTACTTTTTCTTAAGGAACTCAATTAAAGTAATTTGTTGGTTATTGGATAAATGGATCCTGAACAAGAAAACATATTAATCTTTCTAGATTTTCTCTGTTCTTAAAGTGTTTTAATGGTTGTTTAATTCATGCCACTCAGCATGTTTTACTATTTTATAGTTGATTTATTTTTTTAGCTTATTAATATTTAAATATAGAAGCAGATTTATTTGCTATATTGTTATATACTTGTTATACTGATTAACTTAATCTCTATAATTTACCAACATTTTTTTAGCAAAGGTAAAAATATACTACTAGCTGTGGAAAACCACGAATGTAAAAATAATTATGAAATAAGATATATTCTGTACATGAGAATTTCATTAATGAAGAAATAAAATTCTGTATTGATACTTCATGTTAATCATTGTAACCACAGTAAAATTGTCAAAAGGGAGAAAAGATATTCTGTAAATATTCATAAAACAAAAATATTTTTCATTAGATGCTCTGGGGGAAAAACTTTAAGTTTACACACTTAAAATTTATTGAATGAGAAATGTAAATTCAGTAAATATCTTTGGAAATACCATAGTAATTTAATAAACAAATAAAGAGATCATTTTATTTTAATGTTATTTCTGTCTTAAAATAATTTATTAAACTTCTCTTATACTTCCAAAAACAATGAATTTATGTTAAGTATGCATTGCAAAACATTCAAGGTTATTTGTGCATTTATGCAGTATTATTTCTTTTGGGAGACCGATAGCCATTTCATAAAAGGTGGTTAGAAAAGGTCTCACTCAGGTGACTTTAATTAGAAATCTGAAGGCACTAAAGAAGTAGGTCTTATAGATATCTTGGGAAATATGTTCAGAGAAAGGAAAGGGCAAGTTGTAGAAGATGAGACCAGCAAACCAGAGTTTTCATAGGATGTGGATATCTAGGACCTCATAAAAGCTATGGTTTTTAAAATATACTAGAAATAAAAGTTGCTATGTAATTGTAGACAGTCATGTGATCAGTTGGGTTTACATTTTATAAGAGTTTTTGTGTCAGTTTGATAGAAACAACTACACAAGTGTAAGCCTAGAAAACATCAGTTGCCAAGTCATCGTAATAATTTATGAAACATGATGGTATGTAGATCAGCATAAGAAAAAAATGAAGGTAATGATCTCAGTCAGAATAAGGATATATTTGAAGGCCTAACCTCAGGGATGTTTCAACAAAGGGATGTGAAGTGAAGGACGGGGTTGTTAGAGAATAACTAAGATTTTTTTAATTGGAATAATAGAGGTGCCACTCACAGAGATTAGATTTGGAAAGGATCATGATGTTGGGTTTGGCACTGGAGAAATGAATGCATAAGATATATATATATATATATATATATATATATATATATATAATGCACAAGCTATATATAAAATATACATATATGTATATATATGATGCACAAGTTATATATAAAATATACATATAAATATGAAAAATAAAGCCTTCTAATTATTAAGAAGAGAAAGAAATATATTAAAATCTAAGGTACTCATTGATTGAAGGGAAAAGGACAAAGGAAATAAGCTCAGGATATATAGTCAATGAGGTTGCAGAAGAACCCTGAGCATTCTTCCTGGAAAAGAAAGTGCTTAAAATATTTCACTAGATATAATCAATTGTTATTTCCTACTTCAAACATTCCAAACATTTAATTCATTTTTGTTTCAGTGTTAGCATGCAGTTACCATCAGTATTCTCACTGCTGTCATCCAAAACACCTGACCACCACAATTTAGAGGAAGGGAGATTATTTACTCACAGTTCTATATATTTCAGGGGTTCAGTCCATGTTAGGTCTGATGATGTCTGTGGGGCTCAGGGCATGGCGAGGGGAGCAAAGAGAAGAATGCAAAGGCTCTGCTCTCATATCTACAAAGGCTAGAAGCAAGAGAAAGCAAGGAGAAGAGGAACCACATATAATCCCCAAGGCCACACCCTCAGGGATTCATCCAGCTACCAAGTCCCACCTCCAATATGGCTGCCTTGTTTCCATGGGGTCTAGGAAAACATTTTAAACCCAAACAATAACACAGTGTTCCTGGCTCCCAAGACTTCATGGTCATATCACAATGCAAAATGCATTTAGTCTATTTTCAAGAGTTCTCATAGTCTTAACAATTTCAGCATCACTCAAAAGTTCAACATCCAAAGTCTCTGAGACTCAAGGTAAACTCTTGGCTGTGAGCTCCTGTAAAAAAATAAAATAAAAAAGCAAGTAACATGCATCCAGTAGACAATAGCACAGAGTAAACATTTGCAGTTCAAAAGTGAGGAATAGAAAGAAGGAATAGGACCAAAACGGGATCAAAATCCAGAAGGGCAAGCCCTTAATTCTGTAGTTCCAGTTCTGGAATCTGGGACACATGGTGATGAGATGTGATCTCCAAGGGGTCTAGGCAGCCCTGCCCCAAGACCTGGTTGATAAAACATATTTTATGTGTTACAGGCTCACATTTTTTTACTTATTTGTTCAGTTAATAAAAATATTTCATAAATACAGGTTACATCTGCATTAATAATATTATTTATGGATGTTTTAGTTTGCTATAGCTGCCATAACAAAATACCACAGTCTGGGTAATGTATTGTCTCACAAATCTTGACGCTGGAAGTAGACCACCAACATTCCCTCAGGATTGTTTTTTCTGAGAACTGTGAGTAGGATCTCACCAAGGAAAGGATCCCACCAAGAGCTGAACACCACTCTTGATGGCCTGTTTATATCAATCCTCTCTGTGTCTATTCACATTGTCTTACATTTATGTGTGACTATGTTAGTGTCCAAGTTTGCCATTGTTATAGAGACATCAATTATATTGGATTAAGTCCCACTTTAGTTACTTCTTTTCAACTCAATTACCTCTGTAAAAACCCTATTTCCAAATAGGGTCACATTCCTATGGTATGCAACAGTTGATCAAAGATTAGGGGTTTTTTATAGTGACATTACTTCTCTGGTTTTATTTTCTCTGCATGTGATTTATCTACATGGATATAGGAACAGAATTAAGGAGATAATTCTGAAAGTACAAATGAGTATGATGTGGTTACTCACAGAGCATGAGATCTGCAGGACATTTTTACATCCAAACTCTGAGACTCTCTATCCCCACACATACATAATTTCTTTCAGTATGGACACTAACATCCCGAGCATGTGTTCAATAGATGAACCCGCATTAACACATTATCATTGCCCAACATTCTTAATTCACATTAGACTTCACCTTAGATGTTGTACATTCTATGGGTTTTGAAAAAAATGTACCTGATATGATTCTTTCCCTTGGTGGTAACTTTAACCTATTTGTTGCAAAGCTGAGTGTACTTCATAAGTATCTTCTCTTCTATAATATCTGATTATATCTTTTTGGAAAAGATTCAATTCAAAGGTTCGAACACTGGCTCCTAATCTCATAAGTCTCCCAATAATAAGTTTATAAAGTACAAGGAATTAACATCCATCAGGGTTAAGAGAAAAGCTTTAGTCCCTGAATTCAAATATATTCTCATCATTGAGATAATAAACCAACTATTATTGGAACATATTTGAATTACTGGGAGGGAGGCAATTGAACAGTATCCATGTGCAAAATTTTAAAAGTCTTTTGATGTTCATATTCCTGTCCCTGCTCCACCTTTACATATTTCTTTTAGCATTATGATTTTGACCTCTAGTAAATGCACTAGGAATATCCTCAAATATTTATTTAGTGTTTTTCCACTAGTGGTGCTTTGGTTAATTTTCAAGAGGTGCTTTGGTTAATTTTCTGTGATAGTATAGGATGTTTGGCCAAAACATTAGCTGCTCTCAGGTAATTTCAGATGACTTGGTGTCTTCAGAGAGAATAAGATTCTGCTGGTTCTGGTATGTTAAGAGAAAAATCACATTTTCAGAACATTTTGAATACTACCAGTGAACTTATTCCATCTCTCAAGATTTTTACTAGATGCCAATTAAAGCCTGGACAGAATTTATGAAGCAAAAGAACTTTTAATTCTTTTATGAGACACTGAAAGATTTTGGTAACTGTGCCCTATTTAACATGGTACTTGATCTAAAGTGTTTCCTCTGGCTTTAAAGGTTTTTTGCTTGGTACCCACACATATTTTAGTAACTACTCCATCAGTAAGTCATAGCATGAAGCAACTTCAAAATCTTAATTCCATTTTATAGGAAGTTAGAGCTTCTATTAGTAGTTAAAAACCCTACTGCATATATCATGTACCTCTCCAAGAACATATTCACTATCACTATGGATGCTAACTTTTTAATTTATTAGAGATTTGACATGTTCCAGTAATTATAAAGGCCATTTGTGATACCATACATTTTTAAATCTATTGGAATTCAGTAATAATATACCCAGGCTGATATTTTCCTTCGTATATTTAAGACATATGTACAATGAAAATCAAAATGGAATATCAAAATATTACTTTTAAAACATCAGATTGAAGCAGGTGAGTTCATGAGTAATCAACTTACAGTCACTTGGTATTATTTTATCAGAAATTTGCATTAATGTGGCATGCTGTAGTTTAAGATCTCATTTGCTTTCTGAGTGGGCAAGACATGTACAAATATTTTATGTATAAAAGAAAGGATTTATGATAATCAGGAGACCATAGAATAACAAGGGAATAATCTAAGGGCACTGGAGAAGAGTATATTTTGAGTGGCATTCTGTTGTTCTAGCATCTCAACTTAGAAAAGGCTAGTTCAGGGAAATGGTTACCAACTGATATCCAAATCCTACTATTCTCCAAACTCCCAAAGTTCATTCTTGGTAGTATGTAGAGGAAAATTTTAGTGACCTATACACTGTTAGTTGCTTATTTTGCAGCTATCATGCAGCACACGATGGACTAGAGATTAACAAAATTAAAATTTATTTTTGGGACCACAGTGATTCTTTTCAGCAAGTTTTCAAAAGAAGATAACATGATACTTCCACTAAAGCTTCCTTGGAGGAACAACAAAGCATTTAATCATCCATATTTTGAAGAAGGATATTACATCCCTTGAATGAAATATAGTTCTGGTCTTTATACAAATGATGAGAGAAGAATAAAGGTGCTTCATGAGGAACACAGTGTACCCCTGTGACATGACTGTCAATTATATTGTTGATTATCTCAACTGGAAGTAAACAGAAAACAAATCTGACCTTTCAAAATGTACATCTATAGTAAATAAAGATGAACAGAGTTCTAGTGCAGCAAATTAAACAGCACCTATAAGAATATAGGCAAGAATAATACTGGTAACAGCCACAAAAGTTAAGTATAATAATCACTTTCAAGATCCTGAACAAAATCATAGCCTTGCTCATGAGGTTTCTTAATTGAATGTGCAAAGCTTTTAAATGTTCTGATCAAACTTTTTGTACCAAGTTATTTCTCTTGTTGTTTTAGAATATATTAAGGAAATGTAGGTTGAGGTTTTCTATGGTCATTTTAAATTGTTAGGGGTTTAGCATGAAGAATGAAAAGCAAAAAGTCTTATTCCTGTACCCCACAATATGGATAATTATTCTACTACATCACCTAAAATCAGTTGAAGCAATAAAAAACATGGGCAATTGAATCTAAAATGCATTTAGTACTAAATTAGACTTGAATCTTGAAGAAAGGGGCATGCAAGAAATCTCTGGTATTCTCCAATTTCACCAAGGAGTCGGATCCAGATATATTAAGGCAGTCTAATTTTTAATCCAAATTATTGCACCATGTTCCATAGAGGAACATTTACTCTGAGATGGCACCATGTGTTCAAATTTTATTTACAAAGTGCTGCATCTGAGGTAGCAGCGTGCAGAAGAAATCGCTCCAGTCTCTGCTGGGGTGGAGAGCTTATACCAGTCCGTATTATACCTGTCCATAAGGGTCTTGGAGCTATGGAAGGTCAAAACCTAAGTGGTAGTCTCACATCTCCAAGGTCAGAAGGTTTGTGCAATGTCAGATGAGGGATAATTCTATCAAATAGAAACAGAATGTAGTCTCTGGCCCTAAGGATCAGTGACACTCAGGTTTGAGTTACTCTGTATGAAGAATTTTACAGAGGCTTTGTTAGCAAACAACAAAATTAAAAGTTTTAATTAAAAAACAAAAATATAAGGAATACCTAAGGTTCTAATGGCGTCAGCCTGATTATTTTTTTGATTATCTAAAAAGCATGGCATTTCTATTTGTATGATACATTTAAAGACTTAATGAATTTCATAAAGTATGATAAGTCCATACTGAAAAGAATTGAAGCATAAAATTTTACCTTTAAAGTGTAAATTTACTTTAACTCCTACTGAATCAATTTGAGTATTGCTTTAAGCAGTTTACTAGTAATTCTGAAAATTACCACCTGTTATGTAGTATGTTAGATTAAAATATTTTCTTAAATTTGATGCTTCATACTATCAATGTTATAAATTAGGTGCTAAACTGGGTGTGGTGGCGCACGCTTGTAATCCCAGTACTTAGGGAGGCGGAGACTGGAGGATCTGGGTTCGCGGCCAGCCTCAGCTCTCTCGCTCTCTCTCTCTCATTCTCTCTCTCTCTCTCTCTCTCTCTCTCTCTCTCTCTCCTTAGTGAGGCCCTCTGCAACTTCGTGAGACCCGGTTTCAAAATAAAGTATAAAAAATAGGGCCGGGGGTGTAGCGCGGAGGTAGAACGCCCCTGGGTTCAATCCCCAGTACCGCAAAAAAAAAAAATATTTTTCTTTCTAACAAAGTAAATTTTGTTCCTACATTTCTATACCAATTTAAACTATAAAATGTATGTAAAGTCATAAATAATTTTAATTCACATTTATATTTTGTATCATTTATACACTTAATACAAACTTATTTCAACACTCTCCTTTCAAAGTCAATGTTGAATAATTGAATGGTGTTTGTCTCTCCATATGCAATGTGAACAATTTCAAAAACTCTCACAAAATTAAAAAATTAAAAAATCTTG
This sequence comes from Glis glis, assembly GCA_004027185.1. Lineage (NCBI taxonomy): Eukaryota > Metazoa > Chordata > Mammalia > Rodentia > Gliridae > Glis > Glis glis. The sequence continues at coordinate 8,519 of PVJS01051656.1, forward strand.
AACTTTGAGGAGTCCCTAGTCAGCCTCAAAATAATAGAGATAAGGAAACAGCTTTCACATTTTGCTTCTAAATACTTAATCTACTTTATTATGTAATTGAAGATTTTAAAATTCATTTTAATTAAATTTAATTGGTAAATCCTGTCTTATATATTACTTTTTAGTTTAATTTTCTATTCACAAAATAGGTCACAATGCCTCATTGAATATTTATGTTCACTCAGTCCCTTTTGAGCAATAGATGGCCTATGAGAAAGCATAATAGGCATTACAGAGGGAAAAAGTCATGTATGTGCAAAAGCAAAGAGATTATAAAGGGAACGACATCTAAAAGAATAATCTTCGAATGATGGATAACAGTACAAACTAATAGACAGGAATAAGCTAAAAATACAGTCTGCACATCTAGAAACCAGGAGGCAAGTCAATCTTAAAGAGAGACATAGGAATTAAAATGTTAGGTCTCCCTGAACATGGAACTTTGGTGGGACCTTGTTTAAAGTAAATATTAAAAAAAGCATTTTATCCCTAGATCTACTTCCATATTTTGGCGAGATAGCGATGACTTTTTTCCTCCTCTCAGAAGAGTAAATATGTTGTCTGAAAAGTGTGCACAAGAGAGTACTTAGGTTCAGACACTGTCTGCCTCACTGAGGGTTGGAATGCCTTACTGAAAACTAATGTGGTATAGAGGAAATAAGTAAAAGCATGTATTTCCAACAATGAATCCTTCAATTTACTTAGTACTAAGAATTCTGCCTGGAAAGTCCATGGCTGATGCTTTCCTGTCCTCCTCAAAATACACCACGTAAGCATCTTTTCTAAGGCAAATTATCAACTCAAAGTAAAGACCTATAAATGTTAACATTAAGGAGTTCTCCAATAAAATGACCAAATCTTGCAAAATCATAGTAAAGTCTAACATACAATCAAATGCTTCCCATGAGCATAGAACTTACACTCTTTTTCAAGTGCTTTACTTTTAAAAACTAATGCACAACCAAGGATTACCCAGTACTTAAAGAGAGAGTCTATAATGATTATTTATGAGAGAAGATGATATCTGACTAGGGCAGGAGAAGATGTTAAAGAGAGTGAATGAGACTTTATTTCCTTATTTAGCATAGAAATCTAGAATAGAGTGTGTTTACTAGATGTATTTACTAATAATCCAATCCATATTAATTAATAGTCATTTTAGATTGCTGATCAAGAATCTATAGCAATAATCAAGTTGAGTGATTTTTCTCTAGTAAAACTCAGCTACTCAGCAGAAAGTTTTATTAGTTTACAGATCCTAAGCATTGCAATATTTTAAATATGATTAATGAGTATTTCACATTTAATTGAATTTTAGCTAAACTAAACCTTCTACATGATAGATTAAACCGTAACATCTGTCTTCTATACACTGTGGTTAAAGGTCTTGTACAAATTCAGTATTTTCAGTGATATCTATTCATTTACTTCTCATTAATACAAAAGCCTTCCCCTCCCCTTATGTACTGCACATTACAGAAAATTGGTGGGTATTGCATGTTAAATTTTGTCTCCCAAAAAGATATGTTGAAATCCTAACTTCTGATCTCTATGAATATGACTTTATTTGGAAATAGGGTCTTAGGATGAAGTCATCCTTGATTCGAGGAGGCTGTTATCATAAGTGGCTGCTGTCCTGGTTTGAAAGAAATATAAATAAACCCAGAGTCACAGACACATAATGATAAGGCCGTGCATCCTTGGAAGCAGAGATTGGAGTTAAGGATTGCCAGCAAACACTGAAAACTAGAAGGAGGTAAGAAATGAACCCTTAGAGCCTTCAGAAAGAATATGGTACTGTGTTTTCTTGATGTTGGACTTTTAGCCTCCTGAACCAAGTAAAAATAAACTTATGCCACTTTATGCTACCTACTTTGAGTTGTCTTGTTATGCCAGCTCTAGGAGACTCTGGCGAACCTGGTGTGCATAAGATGTTTTATTATTAATTCTATCTCAGGGTCAGTAACAGTGAATGTTTGTCTGGCCACAATCTAAGGCTGGCTCTAATATGTAGTTTTGTGGGCAGGGGTCCTGGAAAATGTAACCAGGGGCATTCTACTTCTGAGCTTTACCCCCAGCCTTATTTTGTTATTTTTATTTTGAAACAGAGTCTCCCTAAGTTGGTGAGGGCCATGCAAGGTTGCTGAGTCAGACCTCAAATCTGGGATCCTACTGTCTCAGCCTCCCAAGAACTGGAATAACACACTTGTGCCACCATGTCTGGCTAATTTGTAGTTTTTAGGTTCAGCATGCCTTAATGGTGCTCTTTTGCTGCTTTCCGGCCCCAAACCTATGCTTTAAATTTTCTTTCTTTTATTTTTCATAAATTTGTGAGGATTATGGAGACTTTTGCTTAGGGAAGAGATTTACTACAGCATTTCTATAAGCTGTGAAGAAACTGGGGAAAAAAAGACCCTTCAAATTACGAGGAGAGATAACCAGTAGAATAGTGGAAGAGGATTTAGGGAGGGAGGTCGAGTGGGAAAGAAGGAGACTTGATAAAGGAATCACTTCAAACAATCCTATATACATTCATGAAGGTACCAATACCAATTTCAGTATTACTAATGGGGAAGGGAAGGGTGTGGGGCCAAATCCAGGGGGAAGTGTAGTTGGTGCTATATAAATGCATGTTTCTGTCACACAAACTTTAATATGCTGTAAGATTACAATGCACCAAAGTGTATTTAAAAATGTTTGTTTTCAATAATTTAAAGATATTTGACAAGATAGTAGAACATTATTTTTAAAACCACAGATTCTAAAAGAATACAACCTCAGTAGTATCCTTTATGACCCTGACAATTACAAATTGGTCAATTTATCTAGTGCCCCTAGTCTCAGTTTTATCATCTGTGTAATGAGGACAGTAATAGAAACAATTCCGTAAAGTTTTGAGAATTAAATGAGTTAATAATCCAGGCCAAAATTTAGCTGTTATTTTTTGAGACACCTCATTTCCTCAGATGTTTGTCTTTCACATCGAGTGGCATACAAATATTTTTGCTGTTATTTCATGTTGTAGAAATGAATTATGAACATTTTATAGTGAAAACCTTTTAAGGTTTTGCTATTAACAAGATTTTTTAGAGTTAGGATAGTATGTGAACATACACAATTTTAGTTTTTGAAAATAACTTTTACAACTAATTTTATTGTCAAATAAAGGTCTTTAGATGTCTGCTGCAGGTACATAGAGAGTCTGTGATAATGCAGAAAACATTTAATGATCTCTGGTGCATTAAACCACCAAGTTGAAGAGGCACATAGTACACCAAACCCAACTCTCTTATCTCATAAAATATCATGAAAAGAACAAAAGGAATATAAAATATTTGTAAAAATTCATTTATGTTGCTCATCATTTTCTCAAAGAATAAAGATATATATCTTATTTCATATTTTACCAATTTTGTACTTTGTTCATTGAACCACAAAGTTTCTGATTCATTTATAGTTATAAATTATACATTAGATTTTTCAAATTGGCTATCTCAAATATGACTGGGCACCTTGATACCCATTTCAAGTTTAAAATTATAAGATTAAATCTGTAGTTTCTCCAAGTAGGAGAAATCTGAGTATAATAGAGTAATATAAATTTTTAGAGGCAAGAATATTAGAAGTGAATTAAGTTTAATTTAGATAAATGGACTCAGTCTGGCAGAAGTACTTTCAAGAAGAAAAGTAAGTTAAGTATTTTAAATAGTAAAGAAGCTAGGTTTAATAGCATGAATTACATTTTCTAATATTATTAAGAATTGTTATTCTCATATGAGCATGACAGACATATTGCATATACAATTAATAAAAAAATAAAATATAAAATGTTCATTCTTTTTAATTGAAAAGATAATTAACTAAACAAGAGAAGTTCCTATTTTCCAAGAATTTATTCCACAATACATTTGTGAGAGTATTTTGATACAATTTCATTAAAAATATTCTAGTATAAAAATGCTATTTTATTTAAATCATTATTTTGAACATTTAACATTTTTAATTATCTATTATATGACTGACAGGAATCATCAAGTATAATTTATTCACAATGGAGTATAAATGTTTTAGAACTTTGAAATATCACACACACACACACACACACACACACACACACATCTGTGTATGTGAAGTATAGGAATACAGGAGGACCAATAGTACAAACTGTGTATTTGCCCATAATGAATCTGATTTAATAGAAAGCAAGTTATAAGGGAGAAAATTAAGATTTTCCTATGCAGTTATACTTGCTTTTTAATGTGAAAATAACTTGGCTAATACACCAGTTACACAGTACTTTCTCTTCGACTAAGAAAAAATATTCTTAGTCAACAACAAATTAATATAAGATGAAATAATGACTCTTTAATGGCATGAAAAAATTAATAAATCAAAGGTAGCCAGTATAAAACCTTTATAAACACAGTTTAATAATAGCAATAGTACAAATTTATAAATTGTAATCTAGAGATTGAGGGCTTTACTTTCAAACAGTGCCATATAAAACAACGAAATAAACTGATTCAGAAGTACTGGCTTAAATTTTCAAAGCAACTAATCTCAATGTGAATCTTAGTCTTTGTTTATCAATTCAATAAGCATTCCAAAATACTGATTTTCAGAGAAAAATGCAAGAACAAGCAGAGGATATTATTTGATTTCACAACATCCAATATTATCAGTCATCAAAACTATAGTTGTGTTTTTTAATTATCTAAAATCACAGGCAATACTAAATATATAGTCTATTCTACATATTATATTAACTACACTGTGAGTGAAATGGAAGTTCTCCCTTTTCTTTTCCCTTTGTTTTTATAAATAACAATAAAACAATACATGCTTTTCATTATTTAATAATCATTTACCCATTTATTTTTCAATAAACATTTATTACCTAGATATTAACTGAAATACTAGGTCCTTTCCAAGTGTGGAATTTAAAAAGCATTTGATAATTTATTTCAATCATATCCGTCATTAACAGATATCATGACATGATTAGTTACTGACAATTACAACACAGCAAATTTTTTTTTTAAAAAAACACACACACAATAAAATGATTCAGTTTCACTAACTAGAGAATATCAATGCTAAACTTTTGGTGTATAGTAATTCCAGTCCTTATTTGCATTTTACTAGCTATGTTTTTTTTTTTTTTTGCGGTACCAGGGATTGAACCCAGGGGCGTTCTACCTCCGCGCTATACCCCCGGCCCTATTTTTTATACTTTATTTTGAAACCGGGTCTCACAAAGTTGTGGAGGGCCTCACTAAGTAGAGAGAGAGAGAGAGAGAGAGAGAGAGAGAGAGAGAGACAGAAAGAGAGAGAGAGAGA
>PVJS01051657.1:0-13897 GCA_004027185.1 Glis glis
GGGGCATTCTACCTCCAAGCTACACCTCCAGCCCTATTTTTTATTCTTTATTTTGAAACGGTCTCACTAATTCGCAGAGGGCCTCACTATGTATCTGAGGCTGGCTGCAAACCTGCGATTCTCCTGTCTCAGCCTCCCAAGTACTGAGATTACAAGCATGCGCCACCATGCCTGGCTAGAATGAGAGGCTTTTTTTTTTTTTTTTTTTTTTTGCGGTACCGGGGATTGAACCCAGGGGCATTCTACCTCTGAGCTACACCTCCGGCCCTATTTTTTATCCTTTATTTTGAAACCGGGTCTCACGAAGTTGCAGTTGCAGAGGGCCTCACTAAGTACCTGAGGCTGGCCGTGAACCTGGATCCTCCGGTCTCAGCCTCCCAAGTACTGGGATTACAAGTGTGCGCCACCACTCCCGGCTGAATGAGAGGCTTTAAAGACATGAACCACTTTATTAAACTACCACTATGTGTGTGTATATGTGAAATTAACCTGACGTCTTGCTTTTTTTTTTGTAGTGCTGGGCATCAAACCCAAGATGTCACTCATCTAGACAAGTGTTCTACCACTGGACTACAACCCTAGCCCTACCTTGCTCTTATTCACTTATTTGTTGTTTATGATGGGGGGAGCAAACCCAGGGCCTCACATGTTAGCCAAGTGCTCTACTACTGAGCTCCTGCCTTAACTTTTTTTTTTTTTTGCGGTACTGGGGGTTGAACCCAGGGGCATTCTACCTCCAAGCTACACCCCAGCCCAATTTTTTTTATTCTTTATTTTGAAACAGGGTCTCACTAAGATGCAGAGGGTCTCAGCCTCCCAAGTCCTGGGATTACAAGCGTGCGCCACCATGCCCGGCTCTTGCCTTACTTGATTTTTTTTTTTTTGTGGTACCGGGGATTGAACGCAGGGGCGTTCTACCTCCGCGCTACACCCCCGGCCCTATTTTTTATCCTTTATTTTGAAACCGGGTCTCACGAAGTTGCAGAGGGCCTCACTAAGGAGAGAGAGAGAGAGAGAGAGAGAGAGAGAGACAGGGAGAGAGAGATAGAGACAGGGAGGGAGGGAGGGAGAGGGAGAGGGAGAGGGAGAGGGAGAGAGAGAGAGAGAGAGAGAGCTGAGGCTGGCCATGAACCCGGATCCTCCGGTCTCCGCCTCCCCAAGTTTCTGGTATTACAAGCGTGCGCCCCCACACCCGGCTCCTGCCTTACTTTTAAAAATTAAAATGGATGGCTTGAAATGCTCCCATTTGCCATGGAAACAACCTACTAGGCTGAAGAGCTCACACCTAAATTATGGTCATACCTTATTTGCAGGGTCAGGATTATTGTCCAATGTTGGTCCATCCCTAGAAGTTTCTTACCTTAGATCTCTTGACTCATCATCAATTTACTCAGGAAACTAGTCCCATAAGCACATGCAAAATACAGAGCAGATGAGAACACTTAATCACAGGAGAGATTAGCTTCTCACTACCTTTTATGGGAAAGTGCTGCTGCTTTATTTTCCTGGCTGCTGCTTCTGTAAGGCACTCCATCTCCGACAGCAGATACACTGAATCTAAACTCAACTTCAATCTAAATCCCTACCAAGGATAATCATGTAAACTAATACCAGGAAGCTTGACAGTTCCCTTCTCCTGAACTAAAACATACCCTGGACACCATACCCAAGTAGCTGGGTATGACGTACCCCTTCCCTAAGCTTACCTGAGATGATATCAGTGAGTAGATGGTGGGGCAAGTGGAGAAATTCCTCTGTGCTCTGCAGCTGGGCTAGGTGGGTCTTGGCACAGTGCTTGGCAGCAGTGTAGAGCTCGGGATCACTGTGCCGATCTGCCAGCCACATCACCTGAAGGCAGTTTCCCACTTGCACTGTGCGGGCCAAAAACCGAGAACACTCCTCAAAGAGTGATGTCAGCTGATACATGTCTGACACCTCATAAATTTCCTGCAGCTCATCAGCTCGAAGTTTCACAGTCCCGTGGTAGATATAATCAACCAGGAGCTGGAAAACAGACTCGCTGACGTCCTGCAGCACAATCACTCGGTTGTGGGCCTCCTTCAGGTTGGAAGTGAACATGGACCGGAAAAAGCAGCTCTGAGCTGAGAGGACCAGCCGATGGAGCTGAAACTCCCGGCCTTCCACTGAAATGGTGACATCAGCAAAGAGCTCCTCCTCCAGGCACAGTTTCATGATGCCCTGAGCCACTCGGCCTGAGTGGGACCGATCTTTGAAAGTGTAGTTCACAAAGTAGTTCTCATCCATGGATGCTCCAGGCTCCTCTGGTGATTCCATGGTAGCCAACTTCTCTCTTCCACTTGTCTGCAAAGCAACAGCACCCTGAGTAACTTGCACAATTCACAGCCCTAGTCTGTGAATCCAAATGTCCAACGCAGGGAAGAACAAGGAAAAAATGAGAGCAAAGTGAGTCCAGACTAGTCTTAGTCTTGGCCCTGGCAATTAGTCTCTGACACTCTCCTTCAACCAAAGCTGGGTTAATTTTTCTGCTCTGGTGTCCTTCCCCTAAGGAAATCAATAAAAGTTCCAGCTCTGCTGGTTTTCCTGAGAGTACACTGACTATTCCTTTCCATAATATAGCAAAAGACTGGGGATTTATTTTTTTTTTTATTCTGAATTTTGAAACAGGGTCTCACTAAGTTGTGGAGGGCCTTACTAAGTAGCTGAGGCTGGCTGTCCTGGAACCCAGATCCTTCAGTCTCAGCCTCCCAAGTACTGGGAAAAGACTGGGGATTTAGATCAATACATCAAAGCAGGGGCTGGAGAAAGCCTATAATCTTTATGTATGTGTGTGTGGTACTGGGGATTGAACCCAGGGGCATTTTACCTCCAAGCTACACCCCCAGCACTATTTTACTTTTTGTTTTGAAACAGGGTCTCGCTAGGTTGCTAAGAGTCTCGCTAGGTTGCTGAGGCTGATCTTGAGCCTGTGATCTTCCTGTCTCAGCCTCCCAATTACCGGGATTACAGGCGTGCGCCACCACACCCAGTTCACAAGACCCTGTTTCAGAATAAAAAATAAAATAGGAGCCGAGAGAGCTGGGTGTGGTGGTGCACGCTTGTAATCCCAGTACTTTGGGAGTCGGAGACCAGAGGATCCGGGTCCGCGGCCAGCCTCAGCGCGCGCACGCTTGCGCACACGCGCACTCGCTCTTTCTCTCTCTCTCTCTCTCTCTCTCTATCTAGTGAGGCCCTCCGCAACTTCATGAGACCCGGTTTCAAAATAAAGCATAAAAAAACAGGGCCGGGGGTGTAGCGTGGAGGTAGAACGCCCCTGCGTTCAATCCCCGGTACCGCAAAAAAAAAAAAAAAAGGGAGCCGAGAATGGTGGCGTATGCCTGTAATCCCAGTACTTGGGAGGATCACAGGTTCGAGGACGGCCTCAGCAACTCAGCGAGGCCCTAAGCAACTCAGCAAGACCCATTCAAAATAAAACAGGGCTGAGCTGTGTAGCTCAGAGGTAGAATGCCCCTGGGTTCAATCCCCAGCACCACAAGAAAAAAACCAAACCTGCATCTCTTTTTTTTGTGTGTGTGGTACTGAGGATTGAACCCAGGGGCATTCTGCCTCCGGGCTACACCCCCAGCCCTATTTTTTAATCTTTATTGTTTGAAACAGGGTCTCACTAAGTTGCAGAGGGCCTCACTAAGTAGCTGAGGTAGGCCCTGAACCCAGATCCTTTGGTGTCAGCCTCCCAAGTACTGGGATTACAAGTGTGCACCAACACGCCCGGCTCTGTGTCTCATTAGGTTGCTGAGACTGCCCTCCAACCTGTAATCCTCCCGTTTCAGCCTCCCAAGTACTGGGATTACAGGTATGTGCCAAGATGCCCAGCAAGCCTATATTCTTAAAAGCTTTAGGTGTTAGGTGGCACACACCTGTAATCCCAATACTTGAGAGGCTGAGACAGGAGGATCGCAGCTTTACGGTCAGCCTTAGCAATTAAGTGCGATACTGTTTTAAAAATAAAAAATAAAAAAGCCTGAGGGTGTAGCTCGTAGATAGAATACCCCTAGATTCAATCCCTAGTACCCCCCCAAAAAGCCTTAACCAAGTAACGTGAGTTTAAAACTAGTGAGGGAAAGCAGACCAGACCAAAAAAAAAAAAAAAAGACCCTCACGTTCTTGTGGCCAGTTCCTGTCTTCCCCCGCGCTCAGAATCCAGGCCCTCCAATACGGGGTTGGCCTGGGACATCTATCAGCTCCACTTTTGCTCTCTTCTGAGTTTCTGCCCCCTCCCTTACTCCCTTGCCCTAATGATTCTGTAAAGCTCAGTCCCACAACTCGAGACACAGCCAAGCTGTCCCGAGACAGGGGTACGAGGCAGCCCATCGCCCTGTGCAGTGTCCCCGCTCCACCTGGAGTCGCCTGGGAAACGGTCGCCAGGGAAACCGTTTTCCCCACCCCAGAACCCCTACTCGTCCGCCCTCATCAAAAGCTCAGCTCAGGGAGCGGGGGAGGGGTATGGAAGGTAGAACCCAGAACGCCCGCCCCTCTTCTCTCACCGGTCCGGTTCTTCTGCGTCTTCACCTTCTCTCCAGCCTCTGCCACAGGGAGCTAGGGCTACGCTCACTTCACGATTTCCCCACTCGTCGGTCTTGCTTTCTCACCTGCGTTCCCTTTCATCCCGGTGCCCGGAACCCGGAACCTCTGCTTCCGGCCTCGCAGCAGCCCGGAAGAAGATCCGTTGCACATTTCCGCTTCCGGTCCGTGCCCTTGGGGCTCCGTGTCCTGTGTGCTCTCCCTCGGCTGCCTGGTCTGCGCCCGGGGAACATGGCGGCCGCAGCGGCCAGGGTCTGGTGGCGCGGGCTCGTGGGGGCCGCAGTGGTGGCCAGGGGTGAGCAGGGGAAGCCGGATGAGGCCAGGGCCAGAGGTAGCGGCGCGCCCGGCGCACAGAACTCCTCAGGCCTCACAGTGCGCGTCCGTGCCTTTTCTCTCCCTGTGCAGGGGCTGGACGACCCTCGGAGCTCTTGCAGCGGGTGAGGAGGGAGAGCGCCGCGGCCGACACGCGCCGTGAGTATGTGCAGGCAGCGCCCTTCTCCCGACTGTCGGCGGATCTCTTTTGTCAGATGTTTTTTAAGCCAGGATGTCCTTCCTTGTGTTATGGCAAATCTCTGCTTGTCCTTGGAGACCTGATTGCCATGGTCTCCACACTACAGGAGGAATCGAGCTCTTCCTGTGCCCTAGATCTCTGCTATGGCCTTCCTTGCTCCTCGTCTGTTTTCATAATCCCCTTTTTTTCTGATTAAGTTGTCACCTTTTTTTGCTTGACGTGGTGGCCCACGCCTGTAATCCCATTGCTTGAGAGGCTGAGACAGGAGAATCGCAAGTTCAAAGCCAGCTTCAGCAACTTGGGGAGACCCTGTTTCCAAATAAAAAATAAAATAGGGCTGGGGTGAAGCTTGGAGTAGATTGCCCCTTCGTTCAATCTCCAGCACCGACCGCAAAAAAAAAAAGTCACTTTTTTTTTTTTGCAGTACCGGGGATTGAACCCAGGGGCATTCTACCTCCGTGCTACACCCCCGGCCCTATTTTTTATACTTTATTTTGAAACCGGGTCTCACAAAGTTGCAGAGGGCCTCACTAAGTAGAGAGAGAGACAGGGAGGGAGGGAGAGAGAGAGAGAACGCGCGGTCTAGCTGAGGCTGGCCGCGAACCCGGATCCTCCGGTCTCCGCCTCCCAAAATACTGGGATTACAAGCGTGCGCCACCACGCCCGGCCCCAGCCCTATTTTTATTCCTTATTTTGAAACAGGGTCTCACTAAGTTGCGGAGGACTTCACTAAGTAGCTGAGGCTGGTCGTGAACCTGCCTCCGTTTTCTTACTGATACACACACCCAAGAAAACCCCTTTTTTTCTTCAATGAGAGTTGAAGGGTTTCAAAAAGAGGCAAACATCCCAGCTCTAGTAAGAAGAGTCTGTGTACTGTGTAGGCGAGATAGCATTTTTCTCCAAGTTTTCATCACTTCCCAGTCCCTAGAAGAGGGACGCTCCACTTGCACCTTTTTTTTTTTCTCCCGGAACTGGGATTGAACCCAGGGGCATTCTACCTCTGAGCCACACCCCCAGCCCTATTTTCTTATTTATTTTGAAACAAGGTCTCACTAAGTTGCGGAGGGCCTCACTAAGTAGCTGAGGATGGCCAGGGAACCTGTGATCCTCCTGTCTCAACCTCCCAGGTACTGGGATTACAAGCGTGCTTGTAATTACCATGCCCAGCTCCCAGCCCTATTTTATAATTTTTTTTTTTGAAACAGGGTCTCACTAGGTTGATGAGAGTCTCACTACTTGCTGAGGCTGTCTTTGAACCTGCCATCCTCCTGTCTCAGCCTCCCAAGTATTGGGATTGCAAGCGTGCGCCACCACACCTGGCTTGCACCTTTCTTAAAATTCTGTAGGGGACCCTGCTGGTATTCCCTTTAGGAGCCCAAAACACTAGCTATGGGGTGGCTGCTGCCTTTTCCATCCCTTTGTTAAATATGCCTTTTCCTTCCAGCCACTGTCAGACCGCAGAATGATGTGGCCCACAAGCAGCTCTCAGCTTTTGGAGAGTATGTGGCTGAAATCCTGCCCAAGTATGTCCAACAAGTTCAGGTAATATTCACTACAGTTGTTTGGGTCTGGGTCAAGAAAGAACCACCTTCTCGGGATGTGGGAGTGGCCACCTCGTTTAAAAGAAACCATAGATTCCTCCATCCCAAATGTGGGCTTCTTTCTCTACCTAAAATGAGTGATTCCAGCTGAGGTTAGCCGTTCCCTCAGTAGCTCTTGTTTCCTGCTCCTCTTCTATGTCTGCAGGTGACCTGTTTCAATGAGTTAGAGATCTGTATACATCCTGATGGAGTCATCCCAGTGCTGACTTTCCTCAGGGATCACAGCAACGCGCAGTTCAAATCCTTGGCTGACTTAACTGCAGTGGACGTACCAACTCGGCAGAACCGTTTTGAGGTCAGTCAGGAGATTTGAGGAGGTTTGGGGAATAAGGGACAGGACTTTTGTTTTTGTGGAACTGGGGATGGAACCCAGGGGCATTCTACCTCCAAGCTACACCCCCAGCCCTATTTTTTATTCTTTACTTTGAAACAAGGTCTCGCTAAGTTGTGGAGGGCCTCACTAAGTAGCTGAGGCTGGTTGTGAACCCGGATCCTCCTGTCTCAGCCTCCCAAGTACTGGGTTTACAAGCATGTGCCACCACGCCCAGCTTTATTCTTTATTTTGAAACAGGGTCTCACTAAGTTGCAGAGGGTCTCACTAAGTAGCTGAGGCTGGCCGTGAACCCGGATCCTCCTGTTTCAGCCTCCCAAGTACTGGGATTACAAACATGCGCCACCACACCCGGCTGGGGCATTCTATTTCTGAGCTATACTCCCAGCCCTATTTTTATTTTGAAACAGGGTCTTGCTAGGTTGATGAGAGCCTCACTGCTTGCTGAGTCTGTCCTTGAACCTGTGATCCTCCTGTCTCAGCCTTCCAAGTACTGGGATTAAAGGAATGTGCCACCACGCCTGGCTTGAGAGGCTTCTTTCTAGAGAGAGAATATATGCTGAACCTATGTGTGTGTGTGCTACTGGGGATTGAATCCAGGGGTGTACTACCTTTGAGTTAACTCTGAGCTATATCCCCAGTCCTATTTTTTACTTTGAAACATTGTCCTGCTAAGTTGCTGAATGCCCCGCTATGTTGCTAAGGCTGGTCTTGAACCTGTGACCTTCCTGTCTCAGCCCCCCCAAGGACTAGGATTACAGGTGTGGGCTACCATGCCCCTCTGTGCTGAATCTTAACAGATGAGCAGACCAGGAATTAGCCTCGTGAGGATTTGGGGCAGGTGACCAGGGAGATCTCCCTAACACAGGCATGCTGACATGCTGAGCCACAGGTGTGACTTAGGCCTCTGCAAGTAGTTGTGAATACAGGGACATCTTGAGGTTTTGAGCTTCAAACAGAAGGCAGGGTCACAGTGGAACCCTAACCCACCCTGTAACCTCACAACTAATGTCCCCCAGAGACTCTCATCCATACCCCTCAAGCTATGGCCATCTTGGTCCTCCAGCTCCCTCTGTTCTCCCTAGATTGTCTACAACCTGCTGTCTTTGCGTTTCAACTCACGGATCCGTGTGAAGACCTATACAGATGAGCTGACGCCCATCGAGTCCACAGTCTCTGTGTTCAAGGCATCCAACTGGTATGAGAGGGAGGTGAGTCAGTGGACAGGGTGGGCCCTGCCTCTGGACCGGAGTTGCACAGTTGTTGGCCCTGTGGACTGATTGCCTGAGAGCCTCTCTTTTCCAGATCTGGGACATGTTTGGAGTCTTCTTTGCTAACCATCCTGACCTAAGAAGGATCCTGACAGATTATGGCTTTGAGGGACATCCTTTCCGGAAAGACTTCCCCCTATCTGGTTATGTTGAGGTAGAAGCCTTGAAACTGGGGTGGAACCTGGGGGGATCTGGGCCTGGCAGGATGTGTGGATTGTGGTGGTTTAAAACCATGGGTTTGCTAGGTGTGGTGGGTACACTTGTAATCCCCATACTTGGGAGGCTGAGACAGGGGATCATAGGTTCGAGGATAGCCTTGGCAACTTAGCGAGGCTCTCAGCAACCTAGCAAGACCCTGTTTCCAAATAAGAAATAAAATTGGTCTGGGGTGTAGTTCAAAGGTAGAATGCCTCTGGGTTCAATCCCCAGTACCACAAGGAAAAAAAAAAAAAGAGACCACTGGCTTGCTAAACGTGGAGGCGCACGCCTGTAATTCCAGTACTTGGGAGGCTGAAACAGGAGGATGGCAAGTTTGAAGCCAGCCTTATCAATTTAGTAAGGCTCTTATCTACCTCTTGAGACCGTTTCCAAATAAAAATAAAACAGGGCTGGGGGTGTAGCTCAGAGGTAATTCTACCTCTGGGTAATTCCCTGGGTTCAATCCCCAGTAACTAACACACACACACACACACACACCCGCATGAGCTCTGAGCCAGGTGTGGTGGTGCACACCTGCAATCCCATTAATTGGGAGGCTGAAACAGGAGGATTACAGGTTCAAGGCCAGCACTTGGGAACTTAGTGAGACCCTGTTTCAAAATAAAAAATAAGCCAGGCATGATGGCTCACGTCTATAATCCTAGTCCTTGGGAGTCTGAGACAGGAGGATCCCAGGTTCTAGGCCAGCCTCAGTAGTTTAGCAAGGCCCTTGGCAACACAGTGAAATCCTGTTTCAAAATAAAAATAAAATAGGGCTTGGGGTGTAGCTCAGAGGCAGAATGCCCCTGGGTTCAATCCCCAGTTCACAAAAAATTAAAAAAAAAAAAGCATGAGCTGTATATTCAAATCCTAGCTTCATTTTCGTAATCTGGGGCAAGCTACTTAATTTGATTGTAATATAGTTTTCTCATCTATATAATAGTGATAATAATAGCACTTAAGTGAGCCAGGAGTGGTGGTGCACGCTTGTAATCCCAGTACTTGGGAGGCTAAGACCAGAGGATCGCAGGTTCGCGACCAGCCTCAGCAACTTGTGAGGTCCTTCACAACTTAGTAAGACTCTGTTTCAAAATAAAGAATAAAACAGGGCTGGGGTGTAGCTCGGAAGTAGAATGCCCCTGGGTTCAATCCCCAGTACCACAAAAAAAAAAAAAAATGACCACTGAGGCATGACCAGTAACATGTCATTACAAGGGCCTTATAAAGAATTTCAGTGGTGCTGCGGGTTGTTTATTAGCACACATGGATTTTGTAGCATGGTAACTTTTTAGGAATGTTTAGATGTGTGGCACTCCAGCCCTGATGAGTACCCAAACACTCCTGTTTTCTTAGTGTTTTGCATGGTATTTTCCTCTAAGCTGCTTCTGGTCAGGGCTCCTTCCCCCTTCATTTACTCCTGCTGTCTCCCTTACATGATTTGCCTCTTTACTTAGATATGGATCATACTTACCTTACCTAACAGATTCTCCAATAATAGGAAAGGCCATGCCAAGTATCCAGCTATAGATCTTTTGGGGGGGAGTCTGTGTTGGAAATCCAGCCCACAGCCTTGCTTATGCTAGGCAAGTGCTCTGCCTCTGAGTCTCACCCCTAGCGCTTGAGCTCTAGATCTTTGTGTGTGTGTGTGTGTGTGTGTGTGTGTGTGTGTGTGTTTTACTGGGAGTGGAACCCAGGGGCATTCTACCTCAGCTACACCCTCAGACCTATTTTTTTATTTGGAAACAGGGTCTCAGTAAGTTGCTGAGGTTGGCTTTGAACCTGTGATCCTCCAGTCTCAGCCTCCCTAGTACTGGGATTACAAGCATGTGCCATCATGCCTGGCTGTGGATTGAGACTTATTGACATAGCCTGGAAAGGCTGGAACAGGGACAGAATGGTGGACGAGGGTCACCCTTGGCCTTGTGGAAGTGGGCTCCTTAATGGCTATCCCAAGGCTTTCCTCCATGCTCACACCTGTCTTTTGCTCCTGCAGTTACGCTATGATGATGAGGTGAAGCGGGTGGTGGCTGAGCCAGTGGAATTGTCCCAAGAGTTCCGCAAGTTTGACCTGAACAGCCCCTGGGAGGCCTTCCCTGCCTATCGCCAGCCCCCTGAGAGTCTCAAGCTTGAAGCCGGAGACAAGAAGCCGGAAGCCAAATAGCTGCAGGGAAGGCATGTGGCTCCTAGAGAGCGCCTGATCCATGATTGAGTGTCCATGTAAATAAATGCCTACTTAGACTCAACACTTCCTGTGTGCTTATTTTTTGATTTTCTGTTTGTTTTTGTGGTAGTAGGAACTGAACTCAGGGGCATTCTACCTCTGAGCTACACTTCAGCCCTTTTTATTTTTTTTATTTTTTTATTTATTTTTTTTTTTTGTGGTACCGGGGATTGAACCCAGGGGCGTTCTACCTCCGCGCTACACCCCCGGCCCTATTTTTTATACTTTATTTTGAAACCGGGTCTCACGAAGTTGCGGAGGGCCTCACTAAGTAGAGGGAGAGAGAGAGACAGGGAGAGAGAGAGAGAGAGCTGAGTCTGGCCGCGAACCCGGATCCTCCGGTCTCCGCCTCCCAAAGTACTGGGATTACAAGCATGCGCCACCACGCCCGGCTCCTTTTTATTATTATTTTGAAAGATAGTCTCGATAAGTTGATGAGGCTGGCCTTGAACCTGTGATCCTCCTGTTTCAGCCTCCCAAGTACTGAATTATAGGCATGTGCCACCTCACCCAGCTCCCCCTAGCCCTTTTTTAAAAATTTGAAACAGGGTCTCCGTAGGTTACCATACACTGGCCTCAAACCTGTGATCCTCCTGTCTCAGCCTCCCAAGTACTGGGATTACAGGCCTGCACCACCAGACCTGGCTCCTATGTGCTTATAATGGGTACAAGTGATGTTTTGACTGAGAAGGCAGATGGAGGCAGGGGTGATTCCCTTGGAGAAATCCTGCCAAAGCAAGGAGTCTATTTTATTTGTTTTTGTGTGTGTATAGCACTGGGGATTGAACCCAGGGTCATTCTACCTCTGATTTATATCCCCCAGTCCTATTTTATTTTGAAACGTGGTCTCGCTAGATTGATGAGAGTCTCACTACTTGCCAAGGTTGTTCTTGAATTTGCAATCCTGACTCAGCCTCCCAAGTACTGGGATTATTGGCACGTGCCACCATGCCTGGCATTTTAATGTTTTTTTGTTGTTGTTGGGGGGGTACTGGGGATTGAACCCAGGGGCATTCTACCTCTGAGCTACACCCTCAGCCCTATTTTTTATTCTTTATTTTGAAATAGGGTCTCACTAAGTTGCGGAGGGCCTCACTAAGTAGCTGAGGCTGGCTGCGAACCCGGATCCTCCGGTCTCAGCCTCCCAAGTACTGGGATTACAAGAGTGCGCCACCACACCCAGCCTTTAATGGGTTTAAATTCTGACCTGTGAGCCTTGATGTATTTCTTAGAGGGATTCTGGCACTGTAAATAAAAGTGCTCATAGTCAACTGGGTTCTGGAGGGGTGTAGCATGGCTTCTGATGAGAACTGAAGGGTCTCAATAACTAGAGAAAGCCCCTTACCTTAGCAGACTATGGTGACAGCTGCTGAATTCAGCCCCTCCCCCTGCAGTGGAACCAGGGAAACCCATCTACTCTCCTCCCATCCAAACATGCATAGGGTTCCATGAGTCAACAGTCAGCCTGGAGGGACACCTCAGCTCATTTTTGAGTCTTGAACCCTATGTCCTCCCTGTAGCCTGGTACCCTGTCATTCTTGGGGTGAAGGAATCTGCTGGGTTTCTCACCTGAACCAAAAATGTTAGAAAGTAAAAGAGGTCCCAGGGCTGGGGCAAAAAAAACACTCAGGAGCTGCAGATTTGTCTGTTTTCCAGGAGACAGTATCCCTACCCCAGCTGGTCTAGGGTCTTTTTGGCCTGTGGCTGCCTGAAATTCGAGCACTAAGCTCTGGCTTCCATGGGGCCCACCCAGCCTGCCCAGCACACAGCTGGAGATTGGGCCTTGCAGCTGATGCTCTTGGCGGCTGAGCGGCTCTCTGGAGGCTGGGTTGGACTGGGTGTCAGGGTCTGGCCTCAGTAGCAGGATGTTTTGGGGGTGAGGACAGATAGTAAGGTAGTATTATGCCTGAGACCGTTCCTCCCCTGGGAGTGCCAAACCAGTTTGCTACCAAACACCTTTTTCCTATTAACTAAGCCTCCCACCCATCTGAACAAGAACAGGCTGCTTCTGCCAAGACCAACGATTCCCAATTTCCGAGGGGTGGAAAGAGCCCTGGGAGGTGACGGAGGCCACAGCCAGCCCCTCCCTATTCTGCATTGAAGACTGACACAAATAACAGAAGGCTGGAGCCGCCTGCAGTGGAAAGTTGGAGCTGTGGTGTGTGGCAGGCAGATGAGAGAGGAGAGAGCTGCTGGGGAGAGTGAGACTCAGAGGATGTGGTACAGAATGGCTGGGCTACCGCACTTGCTGATTTGTCTGGTGATAGCCATTGGCCTCCTCCCCGGAGTGACCACAACTCGGCACCATGCAGGTACGGGGACTTCGGGTGGGTGGACAGGAGCCACGAAAGGCTGCTGGACAGTAGCACTTACAGTTGGCTCCACCTGAGGCTCACAGGACAGAACTGTGGGCCTGCTGGTACCAGACTGATGTGTGCTGCAGTGGGTAATGGTGTGGCCACTCTCAGAACTGAAAAGGTCTTCTTGGGGAAGCCTAGGAGATGGCCCAGGTGTACGTAATGTTGGCTCTAGACAGAGCTGGGCCCTGGGCTTATTCCAGCTGATGTCTAAAGCAGGGTCTCTTGACCTGCTCTGGGTTTGGCAACACCCGATGGTATGGAATAGAGGAAACTGCAACAGACATCCTGCCCTGCCCAGTCCTCCCTGCCTTGCACACAATCCACTACTGAGGAGGAGCAGGCAAAGAGTAGGCCATTCTCATCTGGGCATGGTGGCACACACCTGTAATCCCAGTACTTGGGAGGCTGAGACAGGAGGATCACAAGTTTCAGGTCAACCTGGGCAATTTAGCAAGACCCTGTCTTAAAATAAAAGGGCGGGGAGGTATAGCTAAGTGGCAGAGCACTTGCCTAGCATATACAAGCTCCTGGGTTCAACCCCCAGCACCACACACACCAAAAAAAGAGGTCCTGCGCTGGGCGTGGTGGCGCACGCTTGTAATCCCAGTACTTTGGGAGGCGGAGACCGGAGGATCCAGGTTCGTGGCCAGCCTCAGCTCTCTCGCTGTCTGTCTGTCTCTCTCTCTCTCTCTTTCTCTCTCTCTCTCTCTCCTCTTAGTGAGGCCCTCCGCAACTTCATGAGACCTGGTTTCAAAATAAAGTATAAAAAATAGGGCCGGGGGCGTAGCGCGGAGGTAGAACTCCCCTGCGTTCAATCCCTGGTACCGCAAAAAAAAAAAAAAAA
>PVJS01051658.1:0-13887 GCA_004027185.1 Glis glis
CGGAGACTGGAGGATCCGGGTTCGCGGCCAGCCTCAGCTACTTAGTGAGGCCCTCTGCAACTTCATGAGACCCAGTTTCAAAATAAAGTATTAAAAATAAGGCTGGGGGTGTAGCTCGGAGGTAGAACGCCCCTGGGTTCAATGCCCGGTACTGCAAAAAAAAAAAAAAAAGAGAGGGAATTTCATGCTTTGATTTTCTCCCAGCTCTTGTCTCCCATTGGTCCCAGTTGCCTCATGTGTGTGTGTGTGTGTGTGTGTGTGTGTGTGTGTGTGTGTGTGTTTAAATTTATTTTTGGTACTGGAGATTAAATTCAGGGGCATTCTACCTCTGAGCTCCACTTCCAGCCCTATTTATTTATTTATTTATTTATTGCGGTACCGGGGATTGAACCCAGGGGCGTTCTACCTCCGTGCTACACCCCCGGCCCTATTTTTTATACTTTATTTTGAAACCAGGTCTCACGAAGTTGCGGACGGCCTCATTGGGAGAGAGAGAGAGAGAGAGAGAGAGAGAGAGAGAGAGAGCTGAGGCTGGCCCCGAACCTGGATCCTCCGGTCTCTGCCTCCCAAAGTACTGGGATTACAAGCGTGCGCCACCACGCCCAGCCTATTTATTTATTTTTAAACACGACCTCACTAAGTTGCAGAGGGCCTCGCTAAGTAGCTGAGGCTGGTCATGAACCTGCGATCTTCCTGTCTCAGCCTCCCAAGTACTGGGATTACAAGTGTCTGCCACCATACCCAGTTTTTTTGGGGGGGCATTCTAACTCCAGGCTCCACCCCCAGCCCTATTTTTTCATTCTTTTTTTTTAAACAGGGTCTCACTAAGTTGCGGAGGCCTAAGTAACTGAGGCTAGCCGTGAACCCAGATCCTCCGGTCTCAGCCTCCCAAGTACTGGGATTACAAGCGTGCACCACCATGCTTGGCTCCAAGTTCTTAATAATATATTTTATTTAACCCAATATATCCAAAATGCCATTTCAACATGCAATCAAAATAAAATGGTTAATGATGGATTTTATATGCACTTTTTTCATATTAAGGTTTCAAAAGCTTGGAGCAATTATACATCACCCTATGAATGACTATTAGTTTTTTTTTTTCCTAGTAATTGTACTTGCTGCTTATTTTCCATCATTCAAAAATTGAAGATTTGGGGGCATGGCTTAATTAAATAATTATTTTTTTATTTTGAAACAGAGTTCGCTAAGTGGCTGAGGGTCTCTCTAAGTTGCTGAGGATGGCCTCCAACCTGCACTCCTCCTGTCTCAGCCTCCCATGTACTAGGATGACAGGCATGCACCTCCCACCATGTCTGGCTATTATAAATGGAATTTGCTGAGACAATATGATTTGCCAAGACACTAAAAGGACCCGTCTTCCAGTGATTTCTCTGGCCATTTTTAGAAGAGATTTGTGTTTGAGCTTGTGCATGGCTGCTTCCTGAGTCGGAGGGAGGGAGTCACACTGCATGTACACACCTAAAACATGACAGAGGGTAACATCATGAGGCCAATTGCAACCATTTATGTAGCTCAGTTTTCCTTCCCATTAGGATAGATATTTGGGACACTGTGCACAATATACTTCAAGGCCTCTAGGGACAGCTAAACAAGAGGTTATGAAAATACCTGGATATACCTAGCTTAATCTACTCTCTCCCGCACTAGTACTATGTCTCCACGTGTCTCATTCAACATTCTCACTGCTTTAATCCTGATCACGTAACTTAGAGGAAGGAAGATTTATTTGCTCACCGTCTTTAGAGATTTCAGGGTTCAGTCCATGTGAGGCTGGGTCTGCAGAGCTCAGGTTATGGTGGCGGCGGGAAGCAGAGAGAGGGAGAGAGCACAAGGGCTCTGCTCTAACATCATGGAGGCCAGAAGCAAGAGAGGCAGCCAGCAAGCAAGGGGATTCAAAGACACAAGCACAGTCCCCAAGGCCACAACCCAGGGACCCATCTCCTCCAGCCACACCCCACCTGCCCAGGTCACCACCCAGCACATCCACTACAATGGATTCCATCCACTGATGAGACTACAACCCTCATGACTCAATTACATCGACTCTGGACAGGGGGCAGTCTGTATCTCACCTTAACACTGAATTCGTGTACACATTCCAGCCTGCATAAAACAGAGTGTGGGCACTTAGCAGAAAAAGCACAGCCCCTGCCTGGCTATCTGCCTAAATAATAATGACTCTCACTACCACCATGTTGTACAGTCTGCAAGGTGTTCCTTCCATGCATATGGGAGAGCATATGTTTCTGTCTCTCTCTTTCTCTCACAATCCTGCTCGCAAATACATTGCATGCTGTCAGATCCGGTAACGGAGGGTGTGTGCCTATTTTGGTATGAGAGAATCGATCCCATTGTTGAATCCTCATGCAGATTCCATGAGCGAGTGTTTAAAATAAGGCATCTCCTTACTGAATCTACTGAGCGATTGTATGAGTGAACATCGTTAATGAGGAATCTTGAGTTTCATAGAAGCGAAATACTATGTCCAAGTTCAGCTTGCATATTTCCCTAATTAATTAATTAATTAATTGTGGTACTGGAGATGGAATCCAGGTGTGTTCTACCTCTGAGCTACAACTCCAGCCCTTTTTATTTTTTTTATGTTGAAATAGGATCTTGCTTAGTTGCTGAGGGTCTCATTAAGTTGCCAAGGCTGGCCTCGAACCTGTGATCCTCCTGTCTCCTACCTCATCCTCCCAAGTACTGGGGTTATAGGCATGTTCCACAGCATCTGGCTTCAGCTTGCCTTTTTTTTTTTTTTTTGGTGGTGGGTGCTGGGGATTGAGACCAGGGGAATTGTACTTCCAAGTTACACTCCCAGCCCTATTTTATTTTTATTTAGAAACAGGGTCTCATTGAGTTGCTCAGGGTCTTGCTAAGTTGCTAAGGCTGGCCTCAAACCTGCCATCCTCCTGTCTCAGCCTCCTAAGTACTGGGGTTACAGGTGTGCGCCACCACACCCGGCTTTTAGCTTGCTTTTTAAATGTCAAACTTGGATCTCTGCCCCCAAATTGGGCCATTCCCACGTTACCAATCTATACTAGTACATATGACACAAAAATTTAAAAATATATATTATCTCAATTGGAAATTCAATTTTCTCATTGAATTTTGCCACTGAACCAGAAAATGTTCGAGGCTGCGTTAAGCGAGAAGCTGGCTCCTGCCAGCAGGATGGTCTTGAAGCATATACAGCTGGAGACGGGTGACTCTCTGGTGTTGGGGTGTCAGTGAGGAGCCTCTTAGGTTTGACCCTGGATCTGCTGTCCAGGTTGCTTCTTGTTAGTCCTCAGGACAGTTCAAGACGATTATATTGACTGATTTGCAGCCCTGGGGATTGAAATCAGTCTAGCATCTCACCAGTGAGCTACATCCCTACCCTCTCGACAGGATTTTATTTTACTCTATTCCATTTTATTTTATTTTTTTGGTACTGGAGATTGAAACCAGGGCATTCTACCTTCCAGCTACACCCTCAACATTTTTTATTTTTTGTTTTGAAACAGGATCTTGCTAAACCACAGTTCCGAGGCCAGCCTCAGAAACATAGCAAAGCCCTCAGCAACTTAGTGAGATCCTGTTTCAAAATAATAATGATAATTTAAAAAAAAGAAATAGGAGTAGGGCATGGTGGCGCATGCTTGTCATCCCAGTACTTGGGAGGCTGAGACCGGAGGATCCGGGTTTGTGGCCAGCCTCAGCTACTTAATGAGGCCCTTCGCAACTTCGTGAGACCCTTTTTAAAAATAAAGGATAAAAAAATAGGGTCGGGGGTGTAGCTCGGAGGTAGAACGCCCCTAGGTTCAATCCCCGGTACCGCCAAAAAAAAAAAAAAAAAAGAAATAGGGCTGGGGAGCAGCTCATAGGTAGAACATGCCTGGGTTCCATCCCCAACACCGCACTATATAAACAAACAAATAAATAAATAAATAAACAATCAAATAAACACTAAAGATTCAATAGCCTTGGTGGGAATACAGTGCATTTAATACAACGAGAAGGAGAGTTTGGCCTCCATGTCCAAAGCAGGGAGTATTTAGACATTTTTTTTTTTGCGGTACCAGGGATCGAACCCAGGGGCGTTCTACCTCCGTGCTACACCCCCGGCCCTATTTTTTATGCTTTATTTTGAAACTGGGTCTCACGAGGTTGTGGAGGGCCTCACTAAGTAGAGAGAGAAAGAGACAGGGAGAGAGAGAGAGAGAGAGAGAGAGGGAGAGGGAGAGAGAGAGAGCTGAGGCTGGCCACGAACCCGGATCCTCCGGTCTCCGCCTCCCAAAGTACTGGGATTACAAGCGTGCGCCACCACGCCCGGCTGTATTTAGACATTTTTAAAGACTTTGCTGGGCTCTAGTGTGTGATTAAGATGGACGAGGAAGCAGGAGGGCATACAACGCGGGGGTCCGCCGGTCCTCCAGGCCTGGGCTGACCTCTCTGTCTCAACCTCGGTGTGGAGCAGGAAATGTTTAGGCGTGAGATGGCTGGGTCCTGAATGTCGCATACCTACCAAGTTCTTGGGAGTGACATCTCAGTGATTTACACTCCCTCCCACCAAAGCGAGTTTTATTCCCCCATATCCTTGGGGCCTATTTTCCTCGTTGGTATTAGAAGGATTGTCATATACCCCAGGGTTGCTGCTGACAGATGGGAAGAGAAAAAATGCGTATGAAGCTACTTTGCGCAGTGCATGATTTATATGGCTGTTCAGTACCGTGCTTCCCCGCCCTTCCTAGCCTGCTGCCAACATGCTCCTCTCAGTCTTCTGAGATTGCGTTATTTACAAATGAAATTCTGAGTTTGGGGGACACCAAAACCTCTCTTTTATTATTCATGGTATACCTAGGACGTACAGCACCAAGCATTTAACAGCTGTCCTTTGAAATAAAATCTAAGATTAATGGTCTGAATTTAGATGGGTACATTTCAATATCTTAGGACATTAAGCCCCATAAAGTTTATCCGGTAATAATATTCCTTCGTAAGAGTAAAAAAAAAAATGCATTAATTTTTTAAAACAACATTATCATGAACTATTCCATATCAGGTGTCTAACTTATAAGCAGAAATGGAAATACTCGAATCCCACAAGCACACATCATAGCTCTAGAGGCAGAACGTTTAAAAGTCATCGAAGACATCCGAGTGTCCCTTTTACAACCTCTCCTCTCTTCTAGAAACTATCCCTGTCACTGTGCCTAGTTTTGTCTTGCTTTTCTTTATGGTTTTGGTGCCCATGTTTCTGCTGTTCTTCATATTATAAAAGAATAATTTATTTATTCTTATTGGTTGTTGTGGAGATTAATATATTTCCCCAGGGTACATAGACCTATCACAGATAGATAGACATACAATAAGATTCAAAAGATGGTAGTTATTGATGTGGGAAAGTGTCCATCACTTGGTGCTGAGGGTAGAATTCTAGACCATGGGTCAGCAAATATGGCCCCTGGTCTGTTTATCTAAATAAAGTTTTATTGAAACACAGCCATGCCCACTCATTAGCATACCACGCGTGGATGTTTTCTGACTCTATCAGCAGGACTGAGTAGTTGCAACAGAGATCATATGGCCCATGTAGCCAAAAACTTTTTTTTTTGTGCCAATATATTTTTTTGTGCAGCCGCTATGGAGATCAGTGTGGAGATTCCTCAGAAAACTGGGAATGGATCCACCATACAATCCAGCTAGACCACTTCTGGGGATCTTTCCAAAGGGATTAAAATCAGAATATTATAGTGATACATGGATAGTCATGTTCATAGCAGCACAATTCACAATAGCCAAATTATGAAACCATCCCAGGAGTCCATCAACAGATGAATGGATCACAACATTAGGGAACAGACACACACAATGGAATTCTACTCAGCCATAAAGAAAAACAAAACTGGGTCATTTACAGGAAAATGGAGGGGCCTGGAGACCGAAGTTTATAGATCTATGGTACCTGTGCTGGTCTGAATTCTGTCCCCTCAAAACTCATTTATTAGCCGGGCGTGGTGGTGCACGCTTGTAATCCCAGTACTTGGGAGGCTGAGACAGAAGGATCTCAGGTTCGTGGCCAGCCTCAGCTATTTAGTGAAGCCCTCCACAACTTAGTAAAACCCTGTTTCAAAATAAAGAATAAAAATAGGGCTGGGGGTATAGCTTGGAGGTAGAATGCCCCTGGGTTCAATCCCCGGTACCGCAAAACAAAAACAAAAAAAGATTTATTGAAGTCCTGATCCTCAGGACCTCAGAATGAGACTGTATTTGGAGATAGGTCTTTAATATTTGTTTGTTTGTGTGTGTGGTGTGTGTGTGTGTGTGTGTTTAGGGGGGGTACTGAGGATTGAACTCCTTCTGAGCTATACCCCCAGCCCTTTTTACTTTTTAAATTTTGAAACAGGGTCTCACTAGGTTGCTTAGGGTCTCACTAAGTTTCTGAACCTGGCCTCCAACCTGTGATCCTCCTGGCTCAGCCTCCCAAGTACTGGGATGACAGGCGTACACCACCACACCCAGCATGGAGATGGGTTTTTAAAGAAGTGGTTAAGGTAAAATGTGGTCCCTAGTGCGGCCCTGATCCAATAGGACTTGTGTCCGTATGAGAAAAGGAGATGAGGACACAGACACACACAGAGAAGGGACAACCATGTGAGGAGCCGGGGAAGATGGTGGTGTCTACAATGCAAGGAGGAGGCCTCAAGAGTAGACAGCCCTGCCCACGCCTGCACCTCAGACTTCCAGCCCCCAGGACTTTGACCTAGTAGATTTCTGTTGTCTTTAGAACTTTGTTACAGTGGCCCTAGAAAACTAATACCATAACCATGCCCTTTACCCGGTACAGGAGCCAGTTTATTAACATATTAGAGGGAATGCATGATGGAAAAAACGTTTCAAAACTGATGTTGCTCTTCATCAGTACTACCCTTCTTATTGTTGATGACCCTGCATGGTACAGAGCTACACTGGAAGACTGCTGATCTGGACAACATTCAGTCAAAAGCAGGAAGTTTCTATCGCAAACTCTAAATTTGAAATGATAATACTTTGCCATGAGGATCGTATGTGTATTTTCTTTTTAAAGTTGTACTGGGCATTCTGCCTCTGAACTACACCCCCGGCCTTTTTAATTTTTTATTTTGAAACAGGGTCTCCATAAGTTGCTGAGGATATCACTAAGATGCTGATGCTGACCTTGAACCTGTGGCCCTCCTCTCTCAGCCTCCAGAGTACTGGGATGACAGGCATTCCTAGCATTGAATATACTTATGGTTAGATGTAGAATGCCCCCTGAAGAGCTCATGGATTCATGTTCAGAGTGGATGTCATTGAGTCATAAAGTTCATCATCTCATCAGTGGATGGAATCCATGGTAGTGGATATACTGGGTGGTGACCTGGGCAGGTGGGGTGTGGCTGGAGCAGGTGGGTCCCTGGGCTGTGGCCTTGGGGACTGTGCTTGCTTGCTGGCTGCCTCTCTCTCTTGCTTGTTGGTGGTGGGGCTTGGTTGCTAAGGAACAGTTGCTGGGGATGTGGCAGCCATGTTGGAAGCGGGGCTTGGTTGTTAAAGAGCGGTTGCTGGGGGTGTGGCAGCCATGTTGGAGGCGGGGCTTGGTTGCCAAGGAGCAGTCACTAGGGGCGTGTCAGTCATGTTGGAGGTGGGGCTTAGTTGCTAAGGAGCAGTCGCTGGCGGCGTGGCAGCCATGTTGGAGGCGGGGCTTGGTTGCTAAGGAGTGGTCACTGGGGGCATGGCAGCCATGTTGGAGGTAGGGCTTGGTTGCTAAGGAGCGGTTGCTGGGGGCGTGGCCTAGGGGATTATATAAGGTTCCCCCTCCCCCTGTTCCCTCTTGCTTCCCGCCTCTATGATGTGAGAGCAGAGTCCTGCTCTCTCCCTCTCTCTGCTTCCCGCTGCCATGCCCTGAGCTCCGCAGACCTGGCCTCACATGGACTGAACCTTGAAATCTCCAAAAACTGTGAGCAAATCAGTCTTCTTTCATCTAAGCTGTGTGGTCAGTTGCCATCCGTGAGAATGTTGACTGAGACACATGTCCATCTTGAGTGGTTTGTCCCCTTTCTCAGAGTTACATGTCTTGGTGCAGTGGGTGGAGCGGGGTGGTGGCTTTGCACCTGAATGGAGGAGGCAGCGGGACTTGGAGAGCACACGGCTCTCTTTCTGCAGCACCAAACTGGCACCGAGGATGGTGACTGCCCTCCGTGCTATGCTGTACATAGCATAAGCGGTAGAGCGAGGCGATCATGACTCCTGGGTGCATCCGAAGGTGTATAATGGCATTTGGGGGTAATACCCCATCCTAGTTATATGAATATCTCCAGGTTTTGCCACCTTATCCAAGGGAGCTTCCTTAGATGATTAAAGGGATAAATTGCATGACGACGGATTAAAGGAACTGGGGTCAATTCGCCTGGATTAAACAGTGACTGAACAAGAGAGTTTTCAGCTCAACTTAAGCACCTAAATTTGCCTTCCTTTTTTTCTTCCAATTCCAATAAAAATGGCTGAAGGATGTATGACCAAAGGAAAATCTATTTCGTTTTCCTTTCTTTTACTTCTTTGTTTTTTTGTTTTGTTGTTGTTTACTTGTTTGTTTGTGTGTGTGTGTGTGTGTGTGTGTGTGTGTGTGTGTGGTGCTGGGAATTGACCCCAAGGGGCATTCTAGCTCTGAGCTAAACCCCTAGCCCTATTTTTTTATTTTGAAATAGGGTCTCACTAAGTGGCTGAGGCCACTGGCCTCCAACCTGCCATCCTCCTGTCTCAGCCTCCCAAGTGTGACAGGTGTGTGCCACCACAACCAGCTGAATTTAAAAAATAAAAAGATCAAATTGATGAGGAGAAAGACATGTTTTAGAGGGAAGACACTGAAAACTCAACATAATTGTATCAGGACAAAGGAAAGTTGCAGTAAGAAATAATAGATCCACAATCCTCTTGAGAAAGGAACTTTGAGATTTTATGATGAGCCAGGCACAATTAAAAGCATCCTTCTACCCCAGCAATATATTCTTTTAATATCAAATTTTAAAAAATCCTAAAAGCTCTCTGACAGTACAAAAATATTACCTGAAGGTTGTATTAACAATGAAAAACAACCAGACGTCTTGACAGTAAATTCCAGAACACAATCTTGCAATAAATTGAATTATAAGAAATGATGTTTATGACATAAGATTCAATATTCAAGATACTCATTTAAAAGGGCAATAAAATCTTTCTTTAAAAAAATACTGATAAATTTCATAGCCATATTTTTGTCCTCAAAGCTGAGCTCATTCTGAGCTGGGTGTGGTGGTGCATGCCTGTGATCCCAGTACTTGGGAGGCTGAAACAGGAGGATTGCAGGTTCAAAGCCAGCCTCAGGAATTTAGCAAGACCATGTTTCAAAATAAAAAATAAAAAGGGCTGTGGGTGAAGTTCAGTGGTAGAACACCCCAGGTAACTAACACACACACACACACACACACACACACACACACACACACACAGTCTATAACTCCTCAATATTCATGATAGATCCCACCACTCCATTATCAAGGTAAATTTTTTTCTAGGAATAAGATTTGGGGCATAAAAGAAAATACTGATCCATAGGAACCAAGACAGAAAGACACACGTCCTGACCTGTTAAGGTTTAATAGTTTTGGAAGCTAGAAAGCAATTGGATACACTGTAACTTAATAAATACACCAAAATTGAAACTTGTATCCTAAACACTCAATCTTTACTGTAGATACTAACTCACCTTACAAAGGCTAAACATTTAGAAACAAAGTTACCTTTCAAGACAAGGAGTAAGGCTGATCAAAAGTTTGTGAAATAGGTAGATTTCTGAACCAACTGGTCCCCAAGTTCCCGTCTGTGGTTCTGACATAAATTCAGAAGTTTAGTCTCTGGAGCCCCCAAACCAGTGGGGGATTCTGGATTTGAGGCGCAAGATGATAGGAATTAATTGAAAGTCTAAGTACAGAAAAGGCGAGCCCACTTCTATGTGGGTTAGATTCCTTGAACTCGTCCCGGAGCCCCCTGGTTGCCTTGATTTTTGTTTTTGATACTTTCTTCTATTTGTGTTTCGTTTGGAGAGTTCCTATTGCCATACCGCTAAATTCACTAAACTTTTTCTTTTCCTGCAAGGTTTCTCACTGGCCATTAACTCTAGCTGGTGTGTTTTCATTCTCAGTTATTGTGATTTCCATTTCTAAATTTTTTTGCACTTTCTGTGTGTGTGTGTGTGTGTGTGTGTGTTACTGGGGATTGAACCCAGAGGCATAGTACCTCCAAGCTACACATCCAGCCCTATTTTATTTCTTTTTGGAAACAGGGTCTCACTAGGTTGCTGAGAGTCTCGCTAAGTTGCTGAGACTGGCTTTGAACCTGTGATCCTCCTGTCTCAGCCTCCCAAGTACTGGGATTATAAGCATGTACCACCACGCCTGGCTTTTTCCACTTTTTAAAAAAAAATTATTGGTGCATTGTAACCATGCATCTTAACGAGGTTTAGAGTGGTAGGGACACACATGTGCACAGCACTTGGTGAGCTTCCCCCAGACACCGCCCCTCTGCCTTCCCCATACAGGATAGGCATTGATCATTTTATTTGGTCTTTTTTTATATCTTCTAAATATCTGCTTTTTGAACATGTAGAACACAGTGTGTGTGTGTGTGTGTGTGTGTGTGTGTGTGTGTGTGTAGATTGAACTCAGGGGCATTCTACCTCTGAGCTATACCGCCAGCCATTTTTATTTTTTTTATTTTAAAATAGGTAATCCCAGTACTTTGGGAGGCGGAGACCGGAGGATCCGGGTTCGCGGCCAGCCTCAGCTCTCGCTCTGTCTCTCTCTGTCTCTCTCTCTCTCTCTCTCTCTCCTTAGTGAGGCCCTCCGCAACCTCGTGAGACCCGGTTTCAAAATAAAGCATAAAAAAATAGGGCCGGGGGCGTAGCGCGGAGGTAGAACGCCCCTGTGTTCAATCCCCGGTACCACAAAAAAAAAAATAAATAAATAAATAAATAAATAAATAAATAAATAAATAAAATAGGTTATTGCTACATTGCTGAGGGCCTCACTAAGTTGCTGAGGCTGGCCTCCAATCTGCGATCCTCTTGTCTCAGCCTCCCAAGTACTGGGATCACAGGCATGTGCCACCAGGTCTGGCTGAAAAACGGAATTTAAAATTTATTTCTTGGTACCATGATTTCCTTGAGATGGAATTACTTATTTGGATTTAAATAAGTCCCCCCTCCCATCCATTCCATCTGGAACACGGTAAACATCTTTGACATTTAACATCTTCAAAGCTTGATTTGATTCGCAGAACAGCATCGACTAAAATTAAATAATTTCAGGACAGGGCAGTGATCTCTGAAAACAAATTTAATTTAATCTCAAAATAAAGAACATCTGAACAGAGTAATTGGGGATTATTAGAATTTAAAAGGACAGATGGTATGTGTTTAAATTTCCCAAAGAGTATCATCAGAAGTATTATGCATCTTTCATATGTTCTAAGAGAAAAATATTCCTCAGAATCTACCTTTTAAGCCGGGCGTGGTAGCGCACGCCTGTGATCCCAGTACTTGGGAGGCTGAGACAGGAGGATCGCAGGTTTGAGGACAGTCTCAGCAAGTAGTGAGACCCTCAGCAACTTAGCGGGACCTCTGTTTCAAAATAAAAATAAAATAGGGCCAGGGGTGTAGCTTGGAGGTACAATGCCTCTGGGTTCAATCTCTAGTACCACAAAGAAAAAATAAAATAAAAAGGAAAAGAAAAGAAAAAGAAAAAGAAAAAGAAAAAGAAAAAAGAAACTATCCTTGATATTTTCTTTGTCTGGGCTCCTTAGGAGCCCTGTGTGGGCTTGTGTGTAAGAGAAAAAGAGGGCTGAGGGCTTGAAACGCCTCCCGCTCCGGGGACCGGTCAGCTGGGCTGACCTCTGCTAGCCTCGGAGGCTGTGGATGAGGCGGCCCCTCAACCTCCCTCCATCCTTCCTGGGCAGCCTCCTCTTCCAGGATCATCCCCCCACCCCCGCCCCACACTTCCTTTTCCTATCCCTCCTCTTGTAGCCCTGACAGCTTTGATTTATCACAGATCGGCTGTGTCCTTCCTCTCTTCCCTGAACCCGGAATGTAGTTTCCTTTCCAGTCACATTACCCATGTCTCTGTGTGTGGCTGATTTATTTCTCACGGCTGGACAGGGCCAGCGGGTCGCTCGTAACTTAAGCTTGGAGCCCCTTTATGCTCACCCTTTGTCACGACTCTATTTCTCCACGTTTCCTATTTTGTTCTTAAAACTAAATGATTCCCCAGCCCGCCGGAGCACCCCCACAAACACACACACTCTGTGCAGGTAACCCCACTCAAGCCTGCCTCTCTGGCTTTCTAGTAAGGGTGCATCCACATGGGAGATTCTCCTCGGCCCCATTTCCAACCCTAATTAAGTCTGAGTGGATTTTTCTTCTGTCGGGTCTCATCACCCTAGACTGATTTTCAGGTCCAAGGGCTCCAGACAGAGCTACGTCCCTGCACGTTGGTGGCTCAAATGTAGAAGCAATCGTACGTAGCCCTGAGGATCTAGGTGTCAAAATCCAGAACCTGTTTCTATGTAAAATGAAGTACTCCTTCTTTGTCTGGAGTCCCTTCTCAGTCCCATTCTCCCTAGCTTCCACATATTAGGGAGAACATCCGACTTTTCACTCTTTGTGACTGACTGATCTCACTTAGCATCATGTTCTCCAGTGCCCTCCATTTCCCTGCAAAGAAGGCGACCTAACTGAGGGAAACGGGAGCGGGGAAGAGGGAAATACACTAATGCACACGATGTCTATACACAAACTTATCAGAGTCCATCACTGTGCTGAGCACGGAAAGGAGGGAAGGGGGAGGGAATGGGGTGGGATTTGAGGGAGGGTTAAATGAGCAATGTGTGCATGCATGCTTCTGCTACCCTGACACTTCTCAAAATGTATAACTACAATGCACCAATAAATGTAATAAATAAAATAAATAAATTAAAAAACAGGAGCCGGGCGTGGTGGCGCACGCTTGTAATCCCAGTACTTTGGGAGGTGGAGACCGGAGGATCCGGGTTCGCGGCCAACCTCAGCTCTCTCTCTCTCTCTCTCTCTCTCTCTCTCTACTTAGTGAGGCCCTCCACAACCTTGTGAGACCCGGTTTCAAAATAAAATATAAAAAAAAATAGGGCCGGGGGTGTAGCGCAGAGGTAGAACGCCCCTGGGTTCAATTCCCAGTACCACAAAAAAAAAAAAAACAGGGAAAAAAATGAAGTACTCCTCGGGCCCCCAGTGCTCTCTTTGCTTGTAAATTCTCCAAAGATTTGGAATAGAGATTCCATTTAAAATTAGGCCTCCTTGTATGTGGGAAAGCCACGTGCTGTCCCTGGAGGAAATTTCCCTAGACTGGCTCTCAGTTCACGCCCAGTTTCTCTCAGTTCACACCCGCCCGGAGCCCCCACCCGGCTCCCTGGCTTTGTGGGCTCTGCTCTGTGTGTCAGCCAGCTCCCACAAACTCACATGCTGTTCAGGAACAGGGAACCAATCGCCATTCTTTGACATTTTTTTCTTAGAGTCCCTGCTAAAATAATTTGGAAAAATATACTTCTCTACCTATTTTATTTTGGGTACAAGGGATTGAACTCAGAGGCATTCTATCTCCAAGCTACAACCCCCAACCCTCTTCTTTTTTTTTTTTTTTTTGCGGTACCGGGGATTAAACCCAGGGGCGTTCTACCTCCGCGCTACACCCCCGGCCCTATTTTTTTTAATATACTTTTATTTTGAAACCGGGTCTCACGAAGTTGTTGAGGGCCTCACTAAGTAGAAAGAGAGAGAGAGAGAGAGAGAGAGAGAGAGAG
>PVJS01051659.1:0-13896 GCA_004027185.1 Glis glis
TTTTTTTTTTTTTTTTTTTTTTACGGTACTGGGGATTGGACCCAGGGGCACTCTACCTCCGAGCTACACCCCCAGCACTAGTTTTTATTCTTTATTTTGAAACAGGGTCTCACTAAATTGTGGAGGGCCTCACTAAGTAGCTGAGGCTGGCCATGAAACTGTGGTCCTCCTGTCTCATCCTCCCAAGTACTGGGATTACAAGCTTGCGCCACCACGTCCGGCTTTTTTTTTTTTTTTTTAGACAAGATCTCTGTGTTCCCCAGGCTGGTCTTGAACTTGTGGACTCAAAGGATCCTCCCTCCGCCTCCTGAGTAGCTAGGACTACAGGCATGTGCCCCGATGCCCAGCTATCAGTGTGTGCTTGCAGCTTTCGGTCATCTGGCTAATGCAAAGTTTTTCATTTTCTAGGTTCATCTAGAAAGTAATGATCAAAAACTCATTTTACAAGAAGCAGACAGTCCTTCAGATAGTGGACAGGGCAGCTGTGAGACAATTGGGTCCTTAAGTGAAAGAGGTTTGTAATATTTAGTATTTTAATTTTGGGAAAAGAATGTGGGAACCTGGATTGTAAGTAGATTGGATTAATTTCATTATTGTCTTGACTTATTAAATTATTAATGTTCCATACTTATTGTTTCTTTTGTTTATTACAAAAGCAAAATAACAGTGCTTATTCCTTTTTTGAAAATACCCCTTTCTGTTTTTTATTTTATATATAATACAGGGGCATTTTTGTTGTTGTTGGAATTGAACCAAGGGCATTCCACCTCTGAGCTACACCCCTAGTCCTATTTTATTTTATTTTTTATTTGGAAACAGGGTCTTGCTAAGTTGCTGAGGGCCTCATTAAGTTTCTGAGGCTGGCTTGGAACCTATGGTCCTCCTGTCTCAGCCTCTCAAATACTGGGATTGCAGGCGTGCTCTACTACACCCAGCTTCATTTTTTATTTTTATTTTTATTTTTTGGCGGTACTGGGGATTGAACCCAGGGGCATTCTACCTCTGAGATACACTCCTACCCCTGAGATACACTCCTACCCCTATTTTTTATTCTTTATCTTGAAACAGGGTCTCACTAAGTAGCTGAGGCTGGCGCGAACCTGCAGTCCTCCTGTCTCAGCCTCCCAATTACTGGGATTACAAGCGTGTACCACCATGCCCGACCATTTTTTGTTTTTGAAACAGGGTCTTGCTAAATTGCTGAGGCTAGCCTTGAACCTGACATCCTCCTGACAGCCTCCTAAGTACTGGGATTATAGGCATGTGCCACCACGCCCAGTGTCTGTTATTTTATTTTTATATTTTATGAGAGTGGGGATTGAATGCAGGGTTATTCTACCATGTGCTGGCCTCCAGCCTGTGATCCTCCTGTCTCAGCCTCCCAAATACTGGGATTACAGGCATGCTCCCAGCTCTGACTCCCTTTCTGTTATATTATTGAATATATAAAATGTCTAATAGCTACCACATTGCCTAGTTAAATGCATTCATCTTTTAATAAAAGGATTTTTAACACCTGCCAAAAGGATTAGAACAACTTTACACATTGTAAATATATATGATTACATTTCTCAGAGATATTTTTCCTTGGGAAAAAAATTTTTTTTTGCGGTACTGGGGATTGAACCCAGGGGCGTTTACCTCCGCGCTACACCCCCAGCCCTATTTTTTTATACTTTATTTTGAAACCAGTCTCACGAAGTTGTGGAGAGCCTCACTAAGTAGAGAGAGAGAGAGAGAGAGACAGGGAGAGAGAGAGAGAGAGAGAGAGAGCGAGCGAGCGCTGAGGCTGGCCACGAACCCGGATCCTCCAGTCTCCGCCTCCCAAAGTACTGGGATTACAAGCATGCGCCACCATGCCTGGCTGGAAAATGTTTTTCAGACTATATTTTTAGATGTGCTTTGCTGCAATCAGTTCTTAATGGTAGTTACCTAATTTTGCCAGGAGATATATCACTTGTATAATAGAATATATTTTTGAGTAGTAGTGGAACTCGGAAGACCAAACATTGTATACCTGTTTTGTTTTGTTTGTGGTACTGGGTGTTGAACCCAGGGGTACTCTACCATTGAGCTATATTCCCAGCCCTTTTTATTTTTTATTTTGAAGCAAGGTCTTGCTAATTTGTGGAGACTGACTCGAACTTGCAAATTCTCCTGCCTCAGCCTCCCAAGACTCTGGGTTTATAGGTGTGCAGTACTGTGTCCAGCTGGTTGTATACCTTGTAAAAATTGTGAGCTGGGCATGGTGGTGTACGCCTATAATCCCAGTACTTAGGAGGCGGAGGCTGAAGGATTACAGTTTCCAGGACAGCCTCAGCAAGTAGTGAAACTCATCTATCTATCAAGACCCTGTTTTAAAATAAAAATAAAATAGGGCTGGGGGTTTAGCTTGGCAGTAGAATGCCTCTGGGTTCAATCCCTGGTACCAAAAATAAATATATAAAATAAAAAGTGTGTTTCTTTCAGATTCAGATGAAGAGATATTTGTGAGTAAGAAACTGAAAAGCAAGAAGGTGCTACAAGACAGTGATTCTGAAACAGAGAACATAAATGCCTCTCCAGAGAAAACTACCCATGATAGTACTGAGGAAAATAAAGAGAATTTATATGCCGGAAAACGTGGAAAAATTAAAAGGATTTACAACACTCTGGCAGACAGTGATGAAAGTGACGTGGAGGAGTCTTTGTATCAGAACGGTCTTGAAACCCAGGTGACACCCTGTTTAGAGCTGAGTCTCCAATCTGGAAACTCTGTGGATTTCACCATTGACAGAAAGAGTTCCAAAAAGCCCACACGTGATAAAGAAGGAACTGGAGGAAAAGCAAAAGTAAAATCAAAGAGAAGGCTTGAGAAAGAGGAGAAGAAGATGGAAAAAATCAGGCAGCTAAAAAAGAAGGAAACAAAAAGCGAGGTACATTTTTTTTTTAACTCTGATACAGTCTTTATTCAAGGTTTTTTAAAAAATGTATGTTTATGCCGGGCGTGGTGGCACACGCTTGTAATCCCAGTACTTAGGAGGCTGAGACAGGAGGATCACAAGTTCCAGGATAGCATCAGCAAGTATTGAGACTCTCAGCAACCTAGCAAGACTGTTTCAAAACAAAAAATAAAAAGAGCCGGGTGTGATGGCACGCGCTTGTAAACCCAGTACTTTGGGAGGCGGAGACCGGAGGATCCGGGTTCGTGGCCAGCCTCAGCTCTCTCTCTCTCTCTCTCTCTCTCTCTCTCTGTTTCTCTTTCCTTAGTGAGGCCTTCCGCAACTTCGTGAGACCCGGTTTCAAAATAAAGTATAAAAAAAATAGGGCTGGGGGTGTAGCGCAGAGGTAGAATGCCCCTGGGTTCAATCCCCAGTACCGCAAAAAATAAAAATAAAAATAAAAGGACTGGATTGTAGCTCAGAGGTAGAATGCCTCTGTGTTCAATCCCCAGTAAAACACACGCACACACAAGCAAACACACACACACACACACACACACACACACATCCTCTCCACTAGTTTCTTTGTGTGTGCTTCTGAAGATTGAACCCAGGGGCATTCTACCTCCGAGCTACAGCCCCAGCCCTATTTTATTCTTTATTTTGAAACAGGGTCTCACTAAGTTGCTGAGAGCCTTGCTAAGTAGATGAGACTGGCCGCAAACCTGCGATCCTCCTGTCTCAGCCTCCCAAGTACTGGGATTACAAGTGTGCACCACCATGCCCGGCTCCACTAGTTATTTTGAGATAGTCAATTAATTGTTGTCAACCATAACTGTTCTTTCTTCCTGCCCCCCTCTGAAACTTTCCCAAGCTCTGGTAACAACTATTTTCTATGAGACCAATTTTTTTTTTTTTTTTTTTTTTTTTTGTACTGGGGATGGAACCCAGAGGCAGTCTATTGCCAAGCTGCCAAGCTATACTCCCAGCCCCTTTCCTTTTGTGGTACTGGGGATGGAACTCAGGGGTCTTCTGCCTCTGGGCTATACCTCCAGCTCTGTTATTCTTTTTATTTGGAAACAGGGTCTTGCTAAATTGCTGAGAGCCTCATTAAGTTGTTGAGGCTGGCTGCAAACCTGTGATCCTCCTATCTCAGCCTCCCAAGTACTGGGATTACAGACGTGTACCACCACACCCAGCTCCCCTAGCCCCCTTTTTAATTATTTATTTATTGGTACTGGGGATTGAACCCAGGGGCATTCTACCTCTGAGCTACACCCTCAACCCCTTTTATTTTATTTATTTATTTATTTATTCATTTTTGCGGTACTGGGGATTGAACCCAGGGGCATTCTACCTCCTGGCTACGCCCCCAGCCCTTTTTTTTATCCTTTATTTTGAAACAGGGTCTCACTAAGTTGCGGAGGACCTCACTCAGTTGTGTAGGCTGGCCGAGAACCCGAATCCTCTGATCTCAGCCTCCCAAGTACTGGGATTACAAGCGTGCGCCACCACACCCGGCTTATTTTTTTTTTTAATTTTGAAATGGGGTCTTGCTAAGTTGTTGAGGATCTCACTAAATTGTTGAGGCTGGCCTCAGACCTGTGAGCCTCTAACTCAGCCTCCCAAGTACTGGGATTACAGACATGTGCCATCAAGCCTGGCTGATATCACCTTTTTTTTTTTGTAGCACTAGGGATTGAAACCTGGGACATTCCACCTCTGAGCTACACCCCAGCCATATTTTATTTAATTTTCAAAAAATTATTTTTAGCCAGGCATGGTGGCGTGTGCTTGTAATCCCAGTACTTGGGAGACTGAGACAGGAGGATTGTAGGTTTGCAGCCAGCCTTAGCTACTTAGTGAGGCCCTCTGCAACTTAGTGAGACCCTGTTTCAAAATTAAAGAATTAAAAATAGGGCTGGGGGTATAGCTCAGAGGTAGAATGCCCCTGGGTTCAACTCCTAGTACCCCCCCCCAAAATTTTTTTCTTAACTTTTTTGTGCCAGGCGTGGTGGCACACACTTGTAAACCTAGTACTTGAGAGGCTGAGACAGGAAAAAAGAAAAAAAAAGCTTTTTTTGCAGTGTTGGGGATTGATCTCAGAACCTTGCACATGCTAGTCAAGCACTCTACCACTGACTTACACCTTCAGCCCTTATTATTTATTTATTTTTTTTTTTTATTTTTTTGCGGTATTGGGGATTGAACCCAGGGGCATTCTACCTCCAAGCTACACCCCCAGCCCTATTTTTTATTCTTTATTTTGAAATAGGGTCTCACTAAGTTGCAGAGGGCCTCACTAAGTAGCTGAGGCTGCCCGCAAACCTGCAATCCTCCTGTCTCAGCCTCCCAAGTACTAAGATTACAAGCATGTGCCACCACGCCTGGCTTATATTTTATTTTGAAACAGGGTCTCACTGAGGTGCTGAGGCCCTCGCTAAATTGCTGAGGCTGGCCTGGAGCCTCCCATCCTCCTGTCTCAGCCTCCCAAGTCCTGGGATCGACTGAGATTAATTTTTTTTAATTTCCACATATAAGTGAGAACATGTGGTATTTATCTCTCTTGGACCTAACTTATTTCACTTAACATTATGTTCTCCAGTTCCATCCATATTGGTGCAAATGGCAGAATTTCATTTTTTTATGGCTGAATAATAATGCCATTGTGTATATATACCACTTTTTTTGTGTGTGTGATAATGGAAATTGAACCCAAGGCCTGGCACATGCTAGGCAAGTGCTCTACCACTGAGTTATAACCCTGCCCCAACCTATTTTTTTTCTTTTTTTGTGGTATTGGTGATTGAAGTCAGGGGTGCTTTACCACTGAGATGTATTCCCCGGGCCTTTTTTTTTTTTTGAGAAAGGATCTCACTAAGTTTTTCAGGCAGGCTGGCCTGGCCTTGAATTTGCAATCCTCCTGCCTCAGGCTCCCCTGTAGCTTGGATTATAGGCTAGTGCCACTGCAACCCTCTGAAAGAATTTTCTATGTATCCATCAATCAAAAGATTGTTTTATAAACTAAAAAAGCTGTTTTAAAGCTAATTAAAAGTTTTATAAGCCGGGCATGGTGGCTCACGCTTGTAATCCCAGTACTTGGGAGACTGAGACCGGAGGATCCAGGTTTGTGGCCAGCCTCAGCTACTTAGTGAGGCCTCCACAACTTAGTGAGGCCCTGTTTCAAAATGAAGAATAAAAATAGGGCTGGGGATGTAGCCCGGAGGTAGAATGCCCCTGGGTTCAATCCCAGGTACCGCAAAAGAAAAAAAAGTTTTATAAACTAGTTGCCCAATCAATAAATATTTAGTGGACTTTTCAAAAATTACTTACTGTTTACTAAGTTAATCTCTTTTTTTTTGGTACTGGGGATTGAACCCAGGGATATTCTACCTTCAAGCAATACCCTGAGCCCTTTTTATTTTTTATTTTGAAACAGGGTCTCACTAACTTTCTGAGGGTCTCACTCAGTTGCTGAGGCTGGCATGGAGCTTGCAATCCTCCTGTCTCATCCTCCCAAGTATTAGGATTACAGGTGTGCATGCTACCATGCCCAGCTACTCAGGTTTTTTTTTGTTTTTTTTTTTTGGCGGTACAGTGTGGGGGGGGGGATGAACCCAGGGGCATTCTACCTCCAGGCTACACCCCCAGCCCTATTTTTTTATTCTTTATTTTGAAACAGGGTCTCACTAAGTTGCAGAGGGCCTCACTAAGTAACTGAGGCTGGCTATGAACCTGGATCCTTCGGTCTCAGCCTCCCAAGAACTGGGATTACAAGTGTGTGCCACCACGCCCGGCTGCTACTTAGTTAATTTTGAATAATTGCATTAAAAAGTCATAGCCAGGCATGGTAGTGCATGCTTGTAATCCCAGTACTTGGGAGGCTGAGACAGGAGGATCACAGGTTTGCCACCAGCCTCAGCAACTTAGTGAGGCCCTCTGCAACTTAGTGAGACCCTGTTTCAAAATAAAAGAATAAAATTGGGCTGGGGGTATAGCTTGGAAGTAGAATGCCCTTGGGTTCCATCTCCAGTGTCACATACAGAAAAAAATCATAGCTTGAGCCAGGTATGGTGGCGCTCACCTGTAATCCCAGTACTTGGGAGGCTGAGACAGGATTGTAGGTTCAAGGTCCGCCTCAGCAACTTATTGAGACCTATTTTGAAATAAAAAATTTTAAAAAGGGATGGGGGTATAGCTCAGAGGTAGAATGCTCCTGGGTTCAATCTCCATTCCACCCCCTCAAAAAAAATCACAGCTTGTACTTCAAAAGATAACCGTGAGTTAGGAACCAGTGAGAATGTTCTAGATGCCATATATTTGTCTGTTGATCAAAGTTGGGTGTTTTCTGCTTGATCCAAATGGTCATATAATTGTGAAATGTTGGACTTTGAAATGATTGAATTATGCTTTTTCTTTATGCATTAACCAGGAAAATGATGTGGAACAGTCATTTAATGATAGTGGCTGTCTTCTTGCGGACAAAGACCTTTTCGAAACAGGTTTGGAGGAGGAGAATAGCTCTCCATTGGAAGATGAAGAGTCATTAGAATCCATAAGGGCAGCTGTGAAAAACAAAGTAAAAAATCACAAGGCAAGTAAAGTATGGTTGCAGTAAGAGCTAATCAACTACTAACATTTGTCTTATTTTTTGATTCCCTGTTGCAACTTTAAATTCTTTTAACTGAAGAAAAACGTGTGGATTGATTTAAGTTTTACAGCTGTTAATTTTGGAAACTTGTAGTACAAGTGATAGACATGCTAACTTGTTTAAAAACTAGTACTTTGAGCCGGGCGTGGTGGCGCACGCTTGTAATCCCAGTACTTGGGAGGCGGAGACCGGAGGATCCGGGTTCGCGGCCAGCCTCAGCTACTTAGTGAGGCCCTCCTGCGCAACTTCATGAGACCCGGTTTCAAAATAAAGTATAAAATATAGGGCCGGGCATGTAGCTTGGAGGTAGAATGACCCTGGGTTCAATCCCTGGTACCGCAAAAAAAAAAAAGAAAAATTTTAAAAAATTAAAAAAAAACTAGTACTTTGTTATGGCCCTTTTACAAGTGTAAGGGATGGGGATGTAGCTCAGTGGTAGAGCACTTGCCTACTATGTGTGAGGCTCTGGGTTCTTTGGTCCCCAACATTATACAAAAAAAACCCCTCTCTTCCTAGGATTTTCTTTAACTCTCTGGAAGTCATTGACCCTCCTGAGGGAAATATTTAAGCAGAAGTATAAGAAATGAAGGGCCAACTGGGTATGGTGGCCATGCCTATAATTCCAGTATTTGGCAGGCTGAAACAGGAAAATTGCAGGTTCAAGGCCAGCCTCTGCAATTTAGCGAGGCTCTCAGCAACTTAGCAAGATCCTGTTTCAAAATAAAAAAATAGACCAGGCATGGTGGCGCTTGCTTGTAATCCCAGTAGTTGGGAGGCTGAGATAGGAGGATTGCAGGTTCGCTGTTAGCCTAAGCAACTTAGTGAGGCCCTCCACAACTTAGTGAGACCCTGTTTCAAAATAAAATAATGAAATATGGCTGGGGGTGTAGCTCAGATGTAAAATGCCCCTGGGTTCCATCCCCAGTACCACAAAATAATAATAATAACAAAAATGTTAAAAAATGGGTCTGGAGTTGTAGCTCAGAGGTAGAATGCCCTGGGTTCAATCCTTAGTAACACACACACACAAAGAATGAAGGGCTAGATTCCATTTGAACTATCTAATTTGGGTCAAGTGTGGTGGCCCATGTCTGTAATCCCAGCTACTCAAGGAGCTGAGGCAGGAGGATCACAAGTTTGAGGTCAGCTTGGGCAATTTAACAAGACCCTGTCTTAAAATAAAAAAGGCTGGGGATGTAGCTCAGTGGTAGAGTTCTCCTGGGTTCAATCCCAAGTACCAAAAAAGAAAAAAAAATCTAATTTGTTTTTTAAGTATAATAGGATGCTGCGTGTTTAAAAAATTGTGTTTGATAGTTGTTTGTAATGTAGCATGATGTAAGAAATATCCTTTTATTTGAGTTTAGTTTTTGTCTTCATAATCAACTTATAATCTCTTTCAGAAAAAGGAATTGTCCTCGGAGAGTGGGGTCTTTTCATTTGAAGAGGAGAATGAGTTATCAAAAGGCACCATGAAGAAGGTAAGGTAGAGCCCTGTACTGACAGTAGTTACATTGATCTCTTTCCACAGGAGATTGTGAGTTTTTCAGGATAAATATTTTATCTTGTTTATTCTATTCTCCTGGTATTCAACATATTTCTTTGCACATAGTAGGAACACAAATATGGATTGGATTAATTTTCTAAGACTTGTAAATAAATGAGCTCCTTGAGTTTATATTGTATTATATTATTAGTGCTTACTATTCCTTCTCCTGTTTTCTTTCTTTCTCTCTCTCTTTCCTTCTTCCTTCCTTTCTTTCTTTCTTTCTCTCTCTCTCTCTCTCTCTCTCTCTCTCTGTCTCTCTCTGTCTCTCTCTATTTATTTATTTATTTATTTGTGTGTGTGTGTGTGTGTGTGTGTGTGTGTGTGTGGTACTGGGGATTGAACCCAGGGCATTCTACCTCTGAGCTATACCCCCATCCCTTTTTGTTTTGAAACTGGGTATCCCTAGGTTGCCGATAGTCTTACTACATTGCTGAGGCTGTCCTCAACCATGCGATCCCCCCAGCCTTTTTATTTATTTATTTTTCCCTCAGCCTTTTTATTTTTTCATTTTTTATTTTATGGTACTAGAGATTGAACCCAGAGGGTTTCTACCCCCAAGCTACACCCCAGGCCTATTTTATTTTTATTTTGAAACAGGGTGATCTCACTAGGTTGATGAGAGTCTTACTACTTGTTGAGGCTGTCCTTGAATCTGCGATCCTCCTGTCTCAGCCTCCCAAGTACTGGGATTACAGGTGTGTGCCAACACTCCTGGATAATTTTTTGTTTTGAAACAGGGTCTCACTAGGTTGCTGAGAGTCTTGCTAAGTTGCTGAGGCTATTCTTGAACCTGTGCTCCTCCTATCTCAGCCTCCCAAGTACTGGGATTACAAGTGTGTGCCACCAGGCCCATCTTCC
Source organism: Glis glis (assembly GCA_004027185.1). NCBI lineage: Eukaryota > Metazoa > Chordata > Mammalia > Rodentia > Gliridae > Glis > Glis glis. The sequence goes on from PVJS01051659.1 coordinate 9,977, forward strand.
TGTTTTCCTTGAGAGAGTCAATTCTTGGGATGAATATCTATCTTTCTCAATAATACCATTAATGTAGTCTTACTTTTTGTTTTCTTTAAGGAAAGAAAGGCAGCCAAGTTAAGTAAGGAAGCATTAAAAAAACTGCATAGTGAGACTCAGCGCCTTATTCGAGGTAATGCAAACCAGTACTGTAAAGTTTAAGGAAAATCACAATATTTTTTTGTTAGCTCCACTCGATTGTTGGGAATTTTCTTGTTTTAACATTCTTAATGTGAACTATAATAGCAAGTTTAGAATTGATCTTGGTGAATGGCCATTGTTCTGAAGCCCTTGGAATATTAATATAAACTGAAAAAATTTCCCAAACTGTAGTGGCAATAAGGAGGAAACTTTGTTTTGGTGCTGGGAATTGAACTCAGGGTATTCTACCCCAGAGCTACACACCAGCCCTTTTCATTTTTTATTTTGAAACAGGGTCTTGCAAAGTTACTGAAACTGGCCTCAAACCTTGTGATCCTCTTCTCTTAGCCTCCCCAGTACTGGGATTACAGGCATGTGCCACCATGCCTGGCTCCAAGAATCTGTATTTCCTAAAACTTCCTGGATTGTTTTGATTTCACATTTAATTTTATTTATTTATGTGGTACTGAGGATTGAACCCAGGGGCACTCTACCACTGGGGTACATATGCCCCCAGCCCTTTTTATTTTGGGGCAGGGTCTAAGTTGGCCAAGCTGACCTCAAACCTCCCAGGTACTGGAATTAAAGGCATGCACCACAGCACCTAGCTCACATTTATAAAAGCCACTGGTCTTCAAGGAGCTCATTTGTAGTTAGCTCCTACCTTTGTTAAAAGCAGGATTGTTTTCTATTTGTGGTGATAGATTTGGTTATAGTGTTTTGTTAACTGAATATGAAGTGACATTTTAGAATATACGGTATATATATTTGCTTGTTTTATTCCATTTTTTTAGAGTCTGCACTTAATCTTCCATATCATATGCCTGAGAATAAAACCATTCATGATTTCTTCAAACGTAAACCCAGGCCCACTTGCCAGGGAAATGCCATGGCACTACTGAAGTAAGAACTCTCTTTCCTTGTTGATTATGGTCTTCATGAACATTCAGTTTTGTAGCAAACATCTGGTGTAAAAAGTTCAGATTCCTTCCTCTCTTACAACTGACTTAACTGATTCATTATGTGCTAAGGGATGAGAATGTTTTCCATTTTGGATAATTTTCAATTCTGCCTCATTTTCCCCTCTCTAGGTCATCTAAGTATCACGCAAGCCATCACAAAGAAATTCTAGACACCGCAAATACAACTGAAGTGAATAATGCCCACCATAGCAAAGGTTCGGAGCAGACAATTGGTACAGGATACGAAAAAGAAATTAACACACTCCCTGTGGTTTCAAAGGAACCTCACGTCACTGCTGGATTGGATGAGGCTTGCAGTAAAGATATAGTAACAACTGAAGAGCTAGAAATTCAGGAGAAACAGAAGCAGACTGATGCGAGACCTTCATTTGGGGATAGCTCTGTGTTACAACAGGAGTCCGGTTTCCTCAGGAACAAGGCCAGTGAGGAGTCTCAGATTGCAGGAATTGTGGCGTCTGAATCTCATGGTCTGGAGGGACAAGATGACCTAAAACACACTGAAGAAGTAGATGAGAAAGTGGAAGAACCCATGCAGCAAACTAAATCAGCAGCTGTGCCACCCGAAAAAGCGAGAAAGTTCACTCTGGATAGACTTAAGCAGCTGGGAGTAGATGTGTCCATTAAACCAAGGCTGGGTGCTGATGAAGATTCCTTCGTGATACTTGATGAACCCGAAGCTAACAGAGGTGGGTAATCCTTTACACTGTGGGGAGTTGCCCCAGGGCGATTTGCCACATCAACTTTCTATTATTTACCCTTGTAGAGGACAGGGAACACAGGAAAAACCAATAACCACACGTGATCTTACTCTACAGAGGTACCAGATATGGGCAGAATTCCTTTTAGATAAATTTGGCAGGATATCAGAATGATCTAGACCTTGTTTAAAATGGAAGCTTGTTCATAGTTAATATACAGAAGAGGTACATTGCTATTGTATTATGGTATTTGGGTATTTACTTCTGCCTTTGCAACCAGAACACCTAAGTTTTTCTGTGGTCCTAGGTCAGAACTTCTTGTCATTCATTAAAACATTCAAGTTTTTCACAGCTAAAGAGAAACATTTAGTTCACTTAAATTGTTTGCAAAACTAAGTTTCTTTCTTTTTTTCCCCCCACTCACTCAACAAATACCTACTGTATACAAGATAGTGCAGGGCACTGCAAGAAGTATCTGACATTTATCCTACACTTAAGATGCTTACTCTAGTATCAGAGATAAGAAGTATGCAAATAGCAGTAATGCAAGGGAGAAAGTGGTGAAATTTTCTGTGGGAAAGGAATTGGTTCCAGGTTCCTCTTCCCAGGATACCAAAATCTGTGGGTGTTCAAGTCCTTTAAATAAAATGGCTTCTACCACCCTGAAACCCATCAAGATGTATGATTACAATCCACCAATAAATAAATAAAAAAAGAATAAAATGGCATAGTATTTGTATATTGACATACTTCCATATGCTTTAAATCATCTCTAGACTACTTAAAATATTAAGTAGTTTCCGGGCGTGGTGCCACATGCTTGTAATCCCAGTACTTGGGAGACTGAGACTGGAGGATCTGGGTTCTCAGCCAGCCTCAGCTACTTAGTGAGGCCCTCCGCAACTTAGTGAGACACTGTTTCAAAATAAAGAATAAAAAATAGATCTGGGGGTATAGCTCAGAGGTAGAATGCCCCTAGGTTCAATCCCCAGTACTGCAAAAAAAAAAATATATATATATACATATACGTAAATGATATGTAAATAGTTGTACCTTATTTCTGGAATAAGGACAAGAAAAAGTTTATACATGTTCAGTATTAATGCAATTTTTTTTCCAAGTTTTTTTTTTTTGGTACTGGGGATTGAACCCAGGGGCGTTCTGCCTCTGAGCTACACCCCAGCCCTATTTTATTTTTTATTTTGAAACATCATCTCACTAAGTTGCTGAGACTAGCCTCCAACTTGCGATCCTTCTGTTTCAGCCTCCCAACTACTGGGATTACAGGTGTGTACCACCATGCCCAGCTCCAAGCATTTTCAATCTGAACTTGGTTGAATCTGCAGATGGAGAACCCATGGAAATGGAGAACTGACTGCATATTTTTGATAATTGGAAATAAAATTATCAGAAAAAAAGGGAAAAGCTGGGTATGTTGGCACATACCTGTAATCCTAGTACTTGGGAGGGTGAAACAGGAGGATTGCAGGTTTAAGGCCAGCCTCAGCAATTTAGTGAGATCCTGTTTCAAAACAAAAAATAAGAGGCTGGGCGTAGTGGCACATGCTTGTAATACCAGTACTTTCTTGGGAGGCTGAGACAGGAGGATTGCAGGTTTGAGGACAGCCTCAGCAAGTAGTGAGACCCATCAACCTAGTGAGACGCTGTTTCAAATAAAAATAAAATAGGGATGGAGGTGTAGCTCAGAGGTAGAATGCCCCTGCGTTCAATCCCCAATACCACAAAAATAAAATAAAATAGGGCTGGGTATGTGGCTCAGAGGTCAAGTGCCCCTGGGTTCAATCCTCAGTACCACAAAAAAAGGTGGGGAGTATTCTTTTCTGAAAGAAACATTTAGGAGCTGGGCGTGGTGGCGCACGCTTGTAATCCCAGTACTTGGGAGGCTGAGACCGGAGGATCCGGGTTCGCGGCCAGCCTCAGCGCGCGCGTTCTCTCTCTCTCTCTCTCTCTCTCTCTCTCTGTCCCTCTCCCTCTCCCTCCTTCCCTCCCTCCCTCCCCCTCTCTCCTTAGTGAGGCCCTCCGCAACTTCGTGAGACCCGGTTTCAAA
>PVJS01051660.1:0-13896 GCA_004027185.1 Glis glis
GAGAGAGAGGGAGGGAGGGAGAGAGAGAGGGAGAGAGAGAGCAAGAGAGCTGAGGCTGGCCTCGAACCAGGATCCTCCGGTCTCTGCCTCCCAAAGTACTGGGATTACAAGCGTGCGCCACCACGCCCGGCCGTGAAAGATACTTTTTCATAAATTCATCAAACATTTCTGAGCTCCTACTATTTACAGACACTCTGATGATAACCAGATAAGACATGATCCATCTCTAGTAAATGATCTTTGCATAACTATTCAACCACACAAAAAAGGGCAGAATTAGGTCTGTTCCTCACCCATATATGAAAATAATTTCCAAATGAATCAAAGATCTAAATGTAAATAACAAAACAAACCAGTTCTTGAGAGAAGAAAAAGTGAATTCCTTCACACCTTGGGAAAAAGGGCAACTTTCCTAATTATGTAAAACTGGAAACAGATTTTTAAATATTACACAAAAATTTGGTAAAAACCTTATTTGCATGGCAATAAAAACTCAGCAAAATCAAAAGTAAAACGAAAAACTAGGAAAAGATACTTGCAATCCATAAAAGTGTAGTGCCCCAATATATTAGAGATAGACACAGAAAGATAATGACTATCATGACCACTCTGCTAGAAAATGGGCAAAAAATATTAATAGTTTACAGAGAAAGAAATCATATGACCCCTAAACCAAGGTCAGCCTTGGCTAAAAGACAAATGCAAATAAAAAATTCACTGAGAATCTATTCTGTCCTAACAAGCAAAACCTTGCGCCTGGCATCATACTTCTCTGATAGACCTGTGAAGAATTAGGAATACTCATATGTGCCAATGGGAATGCAAATGGTACAACTGTTAATGGGGGAAAAGACGTTTGTAACATCTAACAAACTTATATAAGCATTTATCACTTTACACAGCATTTCTGCATTTAAGAATTTCTGGAGTAGATAACATACTTGATAAGCATGCCAGAAATCAAGGAAGCAGAGAGTAATGAAATAATGTCAAAACATCCTAGGAACCAACTACAAGAGGCTCCCAATGGCCTAAAATGAGGTAGTTTGGTAACTATGTGAGATGATATATATTTGTTTCACTATAGCAACCATTTCATTGTGTGTATATATATTATATCATGCTAAATATACACAATAAAATTTATTTTAAAAAATAGAGCCATGCATGGTGGTGCACGCCTATAATCCCACTACTTTGGAGGCTGAGACAGGATTATCACAGGTTTGAGGCCAGCCTCAGCAACTTATTACGGCCCTGTTTCAAAATAAAAAATAAACCAGAAGCCGGGTGTGGTGGTGCACACTTGTAACCCCAGTACTTGGGAGGCTGAGACAGGAGGATCGCAGGTTCGAGACCAGCCTCAGCAACTTAGCAAGACCCTGTTTGAAAAATAAAAAATAAAAATCGGGCTGGGGGTGTAGCTCAGAGGTGGAATGACCCTGAGTTCAAGCCCTAGGGCCACAAAAAGAGGGGGCTGTTGGGGGGGTACCTTCAGTACCAAAACATAAATAGAAATCAAGAAAAATAAAATGTGGTCATTTGAGCACATTTGTGACTAAAATATTTAGAACTGAAAAAGAAGTATATCCAAATCTGAGTTCATAATGATAATGAAAAAAAAACTCTGTCCTCAAAATACAAAAGAATCGCCAGGCGTGGTGGCGCACGCTTGTAATCCCAGTACTTGGAAGGCTGAGACCGGAGGATCCGGGTTCGCGGCCAGCCTCAGCTACTTAATGAGGCCCTCCGCAACTTAGTGAGGCCCTCCGCAACTTAGTGAGACCCTGTTTCAAGATTAAAAGAATAGGGCTGGGGGTGTCGCTCCGAGGTAAAATGCCCCTGGGTTCAATCCCCCAGTACCGCAAAAAAAAAAGAATCAATTGTTTAATCAGAAAAGTGACAAAGGAAAACAAGAAAGGAAATGGTCTAAACTTATAGTTGAGCCAGAAAGGAAATGTTTAAAAATTATGGATTTATATATATATGTACATAAAATACAATGTTTTATATATATGTATATATGGACAGGTGAAGGACAGAAACTTTAAGACTCCTCCCAGCCCTATTTTCTAATATAAAATGATTTTGTTTAAGAAAATACTTTCTAGCTGAGCGGGGTGGCGCACACTTGTAATCCCAGTACTTGGGAGGCTAAGATCGGAGGATCCGGGTTCACAGCCAGCCTCAGCTACTTAGTGAGGCCCTCCACAACTTAGCAAGACCGTTTCAAAATAAAGAATAAAAAATAGGGCTGGAGGTGTAGCTGGGAGGTAGAATGCCCCTGAGTTCAATCCCCAGTACCAAAAAAAAAAAAAATACTTTCTATTACTGCCCATATAAACCTGGCTCATGTGTGTTTATTCATCAGAATAACTGTTTAAGAGCAAAGGTACTGAAAAGAACAAATACTCGAGGATACCACCACATAACCATTGATGGGGGGAGTTATGAGTATAGGTAGACTGGTTATATGTGTACACGTATTTTGGATGGAATGAAGAAGGTAAGAGGAAGAGGAAGAGAATTGTGGGGAAAGTTGAGCATGAAAAAAGAAAAAGCCAGAGACTAAAGTCTGGATCTCCAATATGCCTTGATTGGAATAAAGTAAAGAAACATCTTCTTCAAGTAGAAAGCCTTACACAAAACTCAAGATGGGGATGGATATAAAACCACAGAGCACAGACTTGCTAAGACAAGTCACTTCTTAGGTCATATTTTAGAGAGACTGAAATTAAATGTATCAAATTTAAGATATTACTGTGTATAGTGATCCCCAAACTCCACTCCCATCAAAAACTGTAGTTCATCAGATGGAGATGGAATACTTCTGACAAATGAGTAATAATCTTCTTTAAATTCTAGAAAATTCCCAGCAGTGGCAGGTTTCCTTTGGGGAGCTACTCCACACTAGATTTATAGTTCTAAATCTAGTTACCCTGGCTCACTCTAGAAAGCTAAGAGAATCAGAATCTTCTCTTCTAAGAATCTGAACCTTGAGGGAAACAAACACACACACTCAGGCACACATACACAGAGAAAGTGGTGGAAGTCAATTCATTTGAACTTCAGTATCCTGAAGAAATCATTCGTTAATTCCTACTACCCCAGGTCCTGAGAGCTGCTATGGTTCCCGTCCCTTCAACCATCTGGTTCTTTAATTTTATGACCTTCTCAATAATCTTTATTTCCTTCAGTTAGTCAATTTTTGTTTGTAACCAAAGAATTCTGACAGAAAACCCACTACTAGCAAATTGTGAAGTGATAAAATTGTCCCTAAAATGATTCTGTAACGCTCTGTAAGATCGTGCCCTCTGTGTGCTTGACCCCGTGAACAAATGAGTGAAAAAGAATGCAAGGACATCTCTATTAAAGAGGACAAACTGAAAGTGTTCTATTTATTCATAATCCACAATCAAAGCCAATCTTCAAAAGAGCAACAACGCAGTTTCTGTGTATGCAGCATAATGGAGCTGAGACTATGCAGCAATGTGGGTTTAGGGCCTGTGTTTCTAGGAGTTAACATCCCCCAAAGAAACCACAAAGCTTTCTGTGGGGGCCTGATACAATGTAAAGTGGCTGTATGAGCCTAGAACTTGAACAGAGAGGACTGGCCCACTGTTTCATCCACATTTGCTTAAAAGTTGTTTTAAATTTTTGTTTAGAATTATGTTCCTTTATCAGAGATCTGTTTGTTTCCACACGAGATAAGAGGTGGGGAAAGACTAAAACCTTCCTCCTGATGGATTTCCACAAAAGAGGAAAGAGAAAGACTTCTATACACCTAAGAGAAAAAGCTAATGACTCGGCAAAAAAAGAAAAAAAACTTGCTTTTTTAATCAAAGTACACAGGCAAAATCTTAAAGTACTTGGGCCAGGTGTGGTGGCGCACAATTGTAATCTCAGTACTTGGGAGGCTGAGACATCACAGGTTCAAGGACAGCCTCAGCAAGCAGTGAGACTTTCATCAACCTAGTGAGACCCTGTTTCAAAAATAAAAATAAAATCGGGCTGGGGATGGAGCCCAGAGGTAAAATGCCCCTGAGTTCAATCCCCAGTACCAAAAAAAAAGTACTTGGATGTCTATAATGGATGTTTATAGGTATATGGACATTTAACAGATATTTAAACCCAGCTTATCTTCTCTTATCCCCAAATTTAGTACCTTTTCAGTACTCCCTATATCTCAGTGAATGGCTAACCCCAACCCCAGTCTACTAACCACCTAGTAATACAAGGAACCGTCTTTGTCACTTTGTTCTCTTGCTATTACCCATATCTACTTATTCCAAGGATCTAATGGGATCCATCTACTTTTCTTCATCTTACCCTCCAATGGTGCGTCTCTCAGTTTTGGACTACTAAATACCTTTATAACCAGTTTCCTGAAATCCATGTTAGTCTGTTCCCTTCAGTACAGTCAGAATGGTACTTTCAAGATACAAAGCTATTCATGGCATACCACTGCTTCACTGCTTTCCCAATGCGAGTCAATCAGGAGTCTGAAGAGAAAGCCTGCAGAATGGGAGAAAAAAGCTTTGCCACCTACTCTTTTGACAGACAACTAGTATCTAGAATTTATAAAGTACTCAAAAAACTTCACACGCGCACACACACACATCCTAATTTGAAAAATGGGCAACTGAACTGAATAGACACTTTGGAGAAGAAATAGAAATAGCCAAACCAATATATGAAAAAATGTTGAACATCATTAGCAATCAGGGAACTGCAAATCAAAACTACAATGAGAAGCTATCTAACTCCAGTTAGAATGGAAATATTGAGAATACAAACAATAATAAATGGTGGTGAGGTGTGGGAAAATAAGAACACTTATACACTATTGGTAGGATTCCAAATTAATACAACCACTACGGAGATCAGTATGACAGTTCATAGTCAGGCCTGGTGTGGTGGTAGGAGGTTGAGACAGGTGGATCACAGGTTTGAGGACAGCCTCAGCAGCACAGTGAGATTCTTAGCTACCTAGAGAAATTCTGTTTCAAAACAAAAAATGAAAAAGGGCTAAGGGTATAGCTTGAAGGTAGAATGCCACTAGGTTCAATCCCCAGTAACACACACACACACACACACACACACACACACACACACACACACACTAGGAATGGAGCCACCATTTGACTCAGCTACACCACTCCTGTCTTTCCAAAAGAATTAAAGTTAGAATACTATATTATGGTGATACATGCATACCCATGTTTATAGCAGTACAATTCACAATAGACAAATTATGAAACCAATCTAGGAGTCCATCAACAGATGAATGGTAACAAAAATGTAGTATAAACACACAATGGAGTTGAGGGGGGTGTATTTTTTCTGTCCTATGTGGAAGTTAGAGAGAAAATAGGAAACAAAAAGGATTTCAGTTGAATGAGGAGAGAGACCAGTAGAATAGTGGGAGGGGTTTGGGGAAGGGAAGTGGGGAGAGGAAAAACATGGCTTGAGGAAGGGAACAGTTCAAATACCAATCTCACTAGCATTTTCAGGGAGGAAAGAGCAGGGTGGGATACAGAGGAAAATACACCATGTGAGGTGTATGTGTATGAATGAATCACTTTGAATCTCACTAAGATGAATAATTACAATGTACCAATAAGAGGAAGGGAGGAAAGGAGGGAGGGAGGGAGGAAGGAAAGAGGGAGGGAGGGAGGAAAGGAAGGGTGAGGAAGCCAGGTGTGGTGGTACAGGCCTGTAATCCCAGTACTTGGGAGGCTGAGACAGGAGGATCACAGGTTCAAAGCCAGCCTCAACAACTTAGGGAGACCCAGATTCAAAAATAAATAGGCCAGGCGTGGTGGCGCACGCTTGTAATCCCAGTACTTGGGAGGTGGAGACTGGAGGATCCCGGTTCGCGGCCAGCCTCAGCTACTTAGTGAGGCCCTCCACAACCTCGTGAGACCCGGTTTCAAAATAAAGTATAAAAAGTAGGGCCGGGGGTGTAGCTCGGAGGTAAAACGCCCCTGGGTTCAATCCCCGGTACCGCAATAAATAAATAAATAAATAAATAAATAAATAAAAAGGGCTGGGGATGTAGCTTGGAGGCAGAATGCCTCTGGGTTCAATCCCCAGCAAAAAAGGAGGGAGAGAGGGAAGAAGGGAAGGAAGGGGACACTGGAAAATAAATTGGGTATCAAATGATACTGACATTATTTATTTTGTACTATGCTATAATGGTATCGTCCATATGTTTTAGAGATGAAAAGTATACTGTCGAGGGCCATCTTAGAACGCACACTGAGATAATAATCTTGAACCAGCTCAGTTTGAATACATAGTATTTAGCTGGGTGGGATCTGTCTGCAAGTGGACAAATTCCAAGGGACCTGGTGTAATCTTTAAGGTGTGGTCTTTGATGTCATCTCCACCCAGTAATGTTTAATCCTTCCTTCTTCTAGGCTTGTCTGCCTCACTGACTTTTCTTATTGTAACTCCTGACAATTGCTAGCTTCTGTGTTTGATTAACTTTTATGATGCCTTGTCTAAAGTTTCTATAAGCCGGGCGTGGTGACACACGCTTGTAATCCCAGTACCTGGGAGGCTGAGACCGGAGGATCTGGGTCCGCAGCCAGCCTCAGCTATTTAGTGAGGCCCTCTGCAACTTAGTGAGACCCTGTTTCAAAATAAAGAATAACAAATAGGGCTGGAGGTGTAGCCCGGAGGTAGAATGCCCCAGGTTCCATCCCTAGTACCGCAAAAAGTAAAAATAAATAAAGTTTCTATAAAAGTAAGGTGCTGGCTACAGATGGTCAAGAGAACTGTCCACTAATTCCTCCCCAACCCCCCATATATTTTCTCCAAATTATCATATCTGACTCCGTGTCATTTTCAGTGAGAAGACTATTGTCAGGAAGCGGCCTAGAGTAGCGACCTTCCGTGGCAGGACTATGGAATAACTTTCAGGAGGCTGCTTGGAACAGCGACCTTTTGTAGCAGGGACTATGGAATAACTTTCAGGAAGCTGCCTGGTTCAGCGACCTTCCATGGCAGGACTATGGAACAAGCAGTGTCCACTAGAGCCCATAATAGTATATATGATCAAACTGACAGTGTCTGGATTTTGCTTTAAAATACTTCAGAAAAAAGGGGGACTGAGGTGGAACAGGTTTTAAAAATAATTATAGTAGCTGGGCATGGTGGTGCACATTTGTAATCCCAATACTTGGGAGGCTGAGACAGGAAGATCACAGGTTCAAGATCAGCCTCAGAAACTTAGCAAGACCCTGTTTCAAAATTAAAAAAAAAGAAAGTGTGGGGAGATATAGTTCACAGGTAGAACTCCCCTGGGTTCAATCCCCAGTACCAAACACACAGACACACACACACACACACAAAAAAAGTAATTAACAATTATAGTATCTGTATGATGGGCAGATGGAAGATCATGTGCTATTTTAATTACATTTGAATTTTTTCTTAAGTAAGCAAAGCAAAAGGTATCTTTTTTTAGTAGTTGCTTCTTTTACAAAGAAAGCAGCCTCTCGGGGAAAAAAATTACAAAGGTGCTACTAAAGCATATTAAAAAAATAGAGGTGCTACCTATGGAAGAACACAGTAGGAAATGATGTCCCTTTCTCTAGGCTGATGCTCAAGATTAGGTCATCTGACTTGATAAAGGTGCACGATAACTAGGGATTTGCCTCTTCCTTCCTCTCATGTTCAGCGAGGACAGCAGGAATCGCTAAAACTTGGTATGGTATTATTCATATTATGTCTAAAGGAACTCAAGCATCCATTGCAAAGAAAAGACAACCTGCTTTCCATTATATCAGCTGTCTGGGCCTAGAAAATGAGTCTTTGATTAGTGTATCTCTGCATCAGAAATAGCAATGGTTGCCGCGCACGCTTGTAATCCCAGTACTTTGGGGGGCGGAGACTGGAGGATCCGGGTTTGCGGCCAGCCTCAGCTCGCTCGCTCTCTCTCTCTCTCTCTCTCTCTCTCTACTTAGTGAGGCCCTCAGCAACGTTGTGAGACCCGGTTTCAAAATAAAGTATAAAAAATAGGGCCGGGGGTGTAGCGCGGAGGTAGAACGCCCCTGGGCTCAATCCCTGGTACTGCAAAAAAAAAAAAAAAAAAATAGCAATGGTTAAGGGAAAATAATCTTATAGTCTTAAACTACTAAGTACTACATTTAGGCTTTATATTCAGAAGAACCTGACAATTCAGATCATTTAGATCCTAGGGTAGGGGGAAAGAGAAGGGAAGTTAGATAACTGCAAATATACATACAGGATGCAAGGGTAGGTCACTGTAGTTTTCATGGCTGATATAAAGCAAAAAGCTTGGATGGGAACTGAGGGAATGTTGTCGTTAGGCAACCAGACCATACAAGGGAATTTTCAGGTTGTCAAAATATAACTGTAACTGAAAAGAAGTCCATTCCATTTGGGTAATTGGAATGGGCTGCAGATCTCCCCACTCTTAGTGTATTTAAGGTAGAAACACTAACAAGGCTATATAACCTGCAGGAAGGTGGGCTTGCTCATCACCTCTTCTTCCCCATGCCCATTTACACCCTCCTGCTCTCCTAATTTATTATCTAACTCAACAGGGCCTCTCTCACCAACTGTTTGTCTTTGCATTGCAGTCTTTTCTCAGCCTGGCTGACCAAAGGGGGGGGGAACCTTATTACTTTGTTCCCCAAATATCACACGTTGCCACTAATCAGGAGGATGTCTCAGCAAAAACCTATTCAATCTTTCATTAATTAAATTTTCTTTTTAAAATAATAAATCAATTCTATTTGGCATTAAGCAATAAAAATTAATTACAAAATATTTGTTCATAAAATTTATATTTCTTCAGCACTGAGATACATCTTATAGTTTTCTACTTTTAGTATAAAATCCAAATTCATCATTAACAATTTTGACTTAATATTACTGCCATCTCCTAAAGTGAAGAGCACAATAACTTTTAACTACAGAGGACAGGCTAAAGCCATTATGTGATTGTACCACTTTAGTAAGAAAATTATTGTCCTCTAGAATCAGTTGATGAAAATTCAGTCAAGAGTTGGTAAATAAAAGCTGAAAGCCAAATTCTGGACATTACTTGTTTTTGTATGGCCCATGGGCGAAGAATGGCACTGCTAAATGGCTAGGGGGAAAAATCAAAAGAATAAAATATAATTCTGTGACATGTAAAAATTATATAAAACTCAAATGTCAATATCCATAGAGTTTTATTCCAATGTAGCCACATTAACTCACTTATCTCTTGTCTAACTGCCTTTGCCCTGTGTCAGCAGAGTGAAGTATTTGCAACAGAGACCTCATGTGGTACTCTCAGGTTAGTGCTGCTGGTTGGCATACTACAAACCACAAAGAAAAAGCACCTTCTAAACCAGAGCACACTGGAAAATGTAAAAAACAGTGAAATCACACCTAAACCATGAAAATTCTCACTATTTTGCTCATATATGACTCTTCATGTGTATTTTCATTAAAAACAATTTCATGCTAAAGTTTCTTAGAGCTCAGCTTAAACACTAGTTTTAGAAATTAGCTGTTACAGACGTAATAATTGTTTCTTGATGAAATCAACCTAAAATTACAAGTCTGTTTTGCCTATGTAAAACTCATACTGATGTAAAAGATGACTTGCTTATTTTTATAGGCTAACATGAAAAATCAATACTATGTAAATAAATAAGAGCCCAAACAAAAAAGGGTAGGTTTTTCATGGTAGACCAAGTACAAATATTAGTATGTTTAAATATAAGGAGACCTCTACCACATTTTTATCAATATTATTTAAGCATATGTAGGAAGGAGAGGGAAGTATGTGTATAAGGACAAAAAGTGAGACAGAAAGAGGAGAGACTCTTTTCTTTTCTTTTTTTTTTGCGGTACCGGGGATTGAACCCAGGGGTGTTCTACCTCCGCGCTACACCCCTGGATCTATTGTTTTTCTACTTTATTTTGAAACCGGGTCTCACGAAGTTGCGGAGGGCCTCATTAAGTAGAGAGAGAGAGAGAGAGAGAAAGAGGGAAAGAGAGAGAGAGAGAGAGCTGAGGCTGGCCGCGAACCCGGATCCTCCGGTCTCCGCCTCCCAAAGTACTGGGATTACAAGCGTGTGCCACCACGCCTGGCTGGAGAGCCTCTTTTCTATTACTGAAAATAGTTCTGGTAATTTCACTAAATAAATTTCAGATACGAAATACGACCAATTTAGTAAATTATGAACACTTTCCATACGCACTAATTATTCTTATACAGAACCCCTTTATACTTTGCAATTATACTATGTACCTCTTTACTTTCAAAAAAATGTCAAAGTACAGTTTATTAATACTGCCATCCTGAAGCAATGTAAAATGTTCAAGCCAACAAAGAATGATTAATATCCACTTATTTGTAAGGTATAATGGTACTAATATTAGGAACTTCACTTGTGCTTTATATTTAGTTTTATATTCACTCTGAATTCCAAATTTTAAGTATTTTTATACAATGCAACAAACTGTAGTGGCTTTGTAGCACTGAAATTAATGAAATAATTGGGAGGACAGGATTTAACTGCCCACATCAATTCAATTACCAACCTGTGATACGTGAAAGGTACAAATAAGTGATTTCCAGAATCCAGTAGGAAATCCTTTCTCTTCTCTCTTCTTCCAAATCAACAAAATTAAATGGGACTAATCCTAGGCCTACAGCTTAGAATTTAAGCAAAAGACATTCTACCACTCCTACCCTCTCTAGTGATAAATCAGATCCTTTGGATATCTACATTATGAATTTTAAATTCAAAAGAGCTAGTTTCCCTCCAGAACGTGTTTTAGCAAACCAAATAGAATAGGATGAAATGTTAGTCCTAAAATTGAATCAGCAATCCCCATATCTAAAGATATACACCATGTATATATGTTTGGAGAGGGATTAGTCAGACATGACAACCAGAAACACAAGTCACAGTGACAAATGATGACAAAGCCTATCCAAGGAGTGTCCGAGGGGAAAGGCACCATGCCCTTGCAATGAATTTCTTAAGAGGTGCAAAGATCAGACTACTCCAGTACCATTAGACATTCAAAGGATATAATTTATCATGTGCTCACTGTGCTTGATTTCCAGTGTTAACTTCTTTACAAAGAGAACCTGCAGGTGCTAGACAGAAGATTTGACCATCCCGTGCCCTTGGCATTTACATTTCTCATTGTAAATTAATAAATCAGCATTTGACTTCAGATTCTATTCTCACAAGCTTGATTAAAATGATCAATTTATCACAATATACTAACATTACCCAGTGGCTCAGCCTTTCTCTGGACCATGACAGATTACTAAAGTAATGCCACCCTATGAGGTGACTTGGGATCTGAGCAGCTGATCTTCCCAATACGACATAACCTTCTACATGTTGCTTATCACCAGCAGTTATTTATCCTTCGATTGGTTACAAAACAAAGATGGTGATGGAATCATTCAGGTACTTAGAACCAGATACTGACTATGGATTGATTAGTCTTCAGTGATGTACAAAAGGGTTCCAATATAAAATGTAAATGTAATACTACCGGGAGTATGATATGCTGAAGCATGTTTTTGTAAAATCTACTGACTGTGACCTTTCTGCTGATGCTTAAAGCTTTAAAAAATATATAAAATTTTCAAAAAATATTAATAACCCAAAAAATTTAGAAATTCAAATTTACATTGCAGGTTTCCCCCAAATTAATATCTACTAGTTTATTAGAAGGTATTAGATCATTTATAGCTATTACATTTAATCCAGATAAAGTGTTTCCTGATATCAATTTAAACAGTTAAGTTTTTTAAGATTTTTCTTGTTATTAAGTAACTTTGAGGGAAAAAAATGATAACATACACCAAAGTTCTTGATGAGTTATACCTACAATTTTACTATCAGAATGATCATCACTCCACCTATTTTAAACTCAGCATTTGCAAGGACAATATGAAATATTTTTGTATGGTATTTTAAGATAAATTGTTGAAATATAATCATCAGAAGCTGAAATTGGGGGACTTTTATATAAAGAAAACTAAAAGACATCTACATAATAGAAGTTACAATTTAGTAACTTCTGAACAATCAAAGAGCTACTAAATTTTAGCTCTCAAATTTGGGATATTGAAATATATTAGAAACTTAATTCCAAATTATTTATAACAAGAAACATATGATAGACATAACAAAAAGACACTTGAGGAAAACTGAAGCATCTCTCTAAGATGCCAAATTTGAGGAGGTAAATAGTTACAATATCAATAGTGCCTGGAATTAACTGTTTGTAGATGATAATAAAAGACTGAATCAATTCTTTCTAATTTTAAAATGTTAAATTTTGATTTGATTTCAAAATACATCTACATTTGAACTTATACTATTGAAAAATCTTCATGTAAATAAGTTTTTTCAAAGACAACATAAAATATAAATTCAACAGTAAGAATTATCTGAGTTCTTTTGTATGACTTTTGTTATTTAAAAATAAGAATCTTACATAGTGTCCATTTCTAAGCATTTAAATGAGCATGTCTTCAACTTATTTACAGCAAAGCACCATTCTAAAATTTCAAATAAGAACTTAAGTTTCTGAATAGTAAGATTTGTTCAGACTAGAAGCAAATAAAGAATTTAAAAACAGGTATTTAAAATAAACGTGGCAACAGTCACTCACAGAGGAACATGAGAAGCAGGAAAGACAAGAAGAACAACACTAAAAGAAACATCCATCAAGAAAAAGACCTGGAAAAGAAACCAAAACTTAGAATTAAAGATCAAATGAGGTTTGGCAGGCTGGGGTAGGGGAGAAGGGAGGAGATGAGCTAACTAGACAATCCAATGAATACTGAGACAAATAAAATAAAATTAGAATGAAGGAAAAATATAAAAATAAAATTAATTGAATATTTAAATTAAATTATGAAGATCTATAAACTGATACAGCAAACAAAGCTCAGCCAACAAAAAAGTATCAAAGATGTATCTAACCACACACATAAAGCATGTCATACTACATTTTTTCATATGAATAAAATGGTTCAAATTATCGGAAACATTAAAGATTAATCTCTATTCTTCAAATAATGAAGGGAAACACAGAAGATAAAAACATTTCTATGCTAAAGAATAGTAGTGGTTAGTCTAAAAATACAGTGAGGAGTCAGAATTTAAAAGTGATAAAGTATGTTTAATACCAATAGTAATTTTGTTAAAAGTGAATGGATTACAGTTATGCTGATACAGGAAAATAAAAATTGGAATTAAAAGTTCTAGAGTAGTATGTCCAAAAAAGAATTAAAAATTGCTTTTTGCAATTCTGGCAGTCATATATAATGATAATATTAATGCACAAAACTATAATTAAGAGAACATATAATCAGACTAAAATTTCAATGTATAAATTTTATCATGTTGTTAACAAAATACCATCTTATTTCCAAACAATTTCTATAGTCTCCTATTCTTATTATGATCAATATTAAAACACTTTGAGACAAGGTAATGTGAAATCTATTATTAAAAATTCTACAATAAGCTGGGCGTGGTGGCACACGCTTGTAATCCCAGTACTTGGGAGGCTGAGACCGGAGGATCAGAGTTCGCGGGTAGCCTCAGCTACTTAGTGAGGCCCTCCGCAACTTAGTGAGACCTGGTTTCAAAATAAAAAGAATAAAAAAATAGGGCTGGGGGTTTAGCTTGGAGGTAGAATGCCCCTGGGTTCAATCCCCAGTACCGCAAAAAAAAAAAAAAAAAATTCTACAATAGTTTTCAGATTACTCCTGACACTGTGTCAAAAAGTAACATTTCCAGCCGGGAATGGTGGCACATGCTTGTAGTCTCAGTACTTGGGAGGCTGAGAGAGGAGGATCACAGGTTCTCGGCCAGCCTCAGCTAC
>PVJS01051661.1:0-13890 GCA_004027185.1 Glis glis
CATTTTTATGAAAGCTTTTATCATTTATATTTATTTAACTTACCCATTTTAATGGTTGTTTAGATTATCTGTGAAAATCAAGATATCAAACAAGCATAGTTAGCATTTTAAGCCTTCTTTCCTGTAAAGGAAAAACACCTAAATAAAAATGGTTATTATACTTTAAACATCTAACAAAAATAGACAGATACAATCCTGATTGGCAAGCATCCTTGAAAATAGTCATCTTAATAATTTTAATAACATCTTTTACCCTTATTTTTTTCAAATATAAATTAACTTGTTTTTAAGAATTTAAGTCACGTGAACTAAAAAATATTTGCATCTATTTTTGTTGTCATTGTTATTATTTTTTAGTTTATGAGTACTCATTTATTTGAAAGCCAATTTTGGTACCATGTATATAACAGACAGAAAATACACTTATACATACAGACATATATAAACATAGGCAGAAAACAAATATCTTGTAACTTTAATTTGTCAGGCATATATTATTTTTATAGATAGGTTACTAAATGTAGTGCCAGATTTAAAGTTCTAGATATTAAAACACAACCTATTACAGACATCTGTTTTGTACCAGTGAGAAACAGACCATAAAACAGAGGACACAAACATGGAAGCCTATACAGCAGAGGATACCCAGGATAGGCTTTGCCAGTCAAGGCAGACACTAAATCAAATGATTTAGGTGGCCACTTTGTCAAGCCTTGAGGAAGACTCCATACCAGACACCACTACCACTTATCCCCTTTCTCAAGGTTAATTAACCATTGAATAGCTGTTGAAGAGGAGGGAAAAAAAACCAAAAAAGTAGAGACCTAGAAAGCCTTAGTTAGACAAAACAAAAATCAGAACAAACAAATATATACACATAATCCAGGTGAATTTGTAAAAATCCATGAGCTGAAAAATGAAAGGCTGTGGTTTCTATAGTAAAAATCTATGTTTTGCTGTAAATTGTCTTGTATTTTTTTCTTTTGTTAGGTTAAATGCAGAGCTTTAGAATCCTATAATTAACTTTTAGAGTGTAAGAGAACAAACAACATTAGAAAATGGAATTATAAAAAGCTTTTTAAAGCCTGAGATATGCATCCCTCACTATATTTTAAAAGCCAAACATTATTTTAAGCAGAGGTCGGTAAAGGGTGAATGAGGACATTTTAACAACTTAAAATCAAAAGGAACATGCTGTCTTAAAAATCTACTGTGGATTATTTGGATTAGGACCTTGAATAATAGAGTATGCAACCATTATCTGTTGAAAGATAGGTTCTCTGTCACTTTAACCTTTATCTAGGCCCTTCTTAATAGCCGCACATAATAGAGTACAGGGGGTTAAATCATTTTGAAAGGATTACTAGGATACTATTAAGAAGGTGGAGGGGGAAAGGCATTGTTATTTTTACTTTTGGTTTTGCCCATAGCCAATTAAGTAGGAGCTGAAGGCTTCACAGTGGCACAGGGCACCCCACACTGAAGCCTCCCCAGAAACCACAGGAAAGGCTTGCATTTCTCGAAAAAGTTTCAAGTAAGCCCTGAATGAGAGCCCAAACAGAGAAAACAGCAGTGAGCACCTTCATCCCCTGTCTAAGCAACCAGTGAAACAAAGCAGAGTATGTTGCATATGACATGAATTATTTCCCATTGTTACTTAACTGTCAAATTTCCCTTCCAAGCTTGTCGCAACCTTGGTAGCTGAAGGGATGCAAGAGACTCACTAAAAACTAAACTCCAGGTTTTAAATACCATGTTTGGATGCCACTTGTTGTTGATGGTGTTGATGGATTCAAAGTGCTCTCACATGAATGACTTGAAGTCAAAATGATTTTTAGAGATGCAGGGAAGCTGGGGAGAAGACAGAGATATTCTGCCCTCTTTCAAACAGTGCTTTTCTTTTATTGAGGGTTTTAACCAAAACATTGTAAAAATGATTAAGCACGGGAGCAAACAAAGCAGTCATGGGGTGAGTCAAGGAAAAACAGTAAGACAGTCATGGATGAATCAGGGAAGGGAAAGGTAAACAATTCTGGGAAATGAGGAGGTTGCCCTCAGGGTCTACCTGCTTATCTGTCCCATTTGGTCCTTAGAAATGTGCTTGCATGCAAACAAATTTCCACTTGGGTGGCCAGTTTGTGCCACCCCCCCCCAAACTGGACCGAGGTGACCTCAGAACTGATGACTAAAAAGGCTTCCAACATATCACTATGAACTACATTGTGAAGTGAGACTATAATACACCAATAAAAGTATTAAAAATAAAGATTTTTATTATAAAAAAATTTTAAATAAAATAATATTGATGTGATAATCATAAAAAAGAACAACTCCTCATCTCTTTTTTCTCCCAGTTCCTGGTAACCACTATTCTATTTTCTGTCTTTAGAAATGTGTATATTTTAGGCCCCTCATAAAAATGAAATCATTAAATACTTGTCCTTTTGTGGCTTATTTCACTTAGCATAATGTTTTTTATTCATACTTTTATTAGTACATTGCAATTATACATCCAAGTAAGGGTCAGTGTGATACAAACATACATGCACATAGTTCTTGGCCTATTTTCTTCTATATTTCATGCTATTCCCCCTCTTCCCTCCCCATACATGTTAGTGAAATTGGTAGTACTTCATATACTGCCATAGTATTATTTGTAATGTTTATTCCCCTCCCCAACCCTCTCCCAACTCACTTCTACTATTCTACTGGTTTCTCTCAATGTTATTTAAAGTCTCTTGTTTCCTCTTTTCTCTCTAGTTTCTACATATGAGTGAAAAACATACAACCCTTGACTTTCTGAAACTGGATGATCTTACTTAGTGTAATATTCTCTAGTTCCAATCATTTTCTTGAAAATGACATAATTTTATTCTTTATGGCTGAGTAGAATTCCATTGTGTGCATATGCCACATTTTATTGATCTACTCATCTGTTGACGGACATCTGGGTTGGGTTCATAATTTAGCTATTGGGAATTGTGCCACTATAAACATGAATATATATTTATTGCTATAGTATTCAAAGTTTAATTCTTTTGGGAAAATGCCAAGGAGTGGTATAGCTAGGACATAAGGTGGTTTTATTCCTAGTTTTTTGAAGGACCTCCATACTGATCTCCATAGTGGTTATACTAATTTTCAATCCCACTAACAGTGTGTAAAAGTTCCTATTTCCCCACATTCTCACCAGAAATTGTTACTGTTTTTATTCTGGATGATTGCCATTCTAACTGGAGATGGAATCTCAGTGTAGTTTTGATTTGCATTTCCCTGGTTACTAATGATATTGAACATTTTTTCATATATTTATTGGCCATTTGTATTTCTTTTGAGAAGTGTCTATTCAGTTCAGTATTACTTAGCATAATGCTTTTAAGGTTCCTCCATGTCATACTATGTATCAGAGTTTCATTCCTTTTTATGGCTAAATAATATTCCATTGTATGTATATTCCACATTTCATTTTATCCATCGACCCTCAAGAAAAGTTGCTGGGTCATGTGGTAATTCTATGCTTAACTTCTTGATTCTTTCTTTTATAATGCATCTCTCAGAATAACATCTCCATAAGGACATAAGTCTTGACTTCCAGCATCCCTAGGTTCATACATTTAGATCAGAGAGGAAAGACTATCATCCTCTATTGTTTGAAAAGCTGAGAAAGAAAGCCAATTGGCTAGCTTGGCTCTTAAACATTTATCTGAAGCAGTCATCATTTAATGTTGGGAGTGGTGTGTGGAGGTTGGATAATTGAACATTCCCAGGATCCAACCCCTTGGCTGGGGAAATGGAGTCGTGTAATAAAATGTGAGCTCCAAATTGGGACATATCTCTAAGTTTCAGCTCCAAGTTGGGAGGAGAATACAATTTCCAAAATGAAGAGAAGGATAGCTTGGACACAGTGCCTGAGAAGTGCTTGTGAGCTAAGTAATCACCCCAAATCTGCAAATATCAAAATCAGTGCCTTGTTCTGTTGCTATGCTTTTGTGATTAACATAGTCAAAGTCAGTTCACACATCCTCCAAATAAAGGCCCTATTTGAATAAGAAAATTTAAGACATTTCATGTAGTACTCCATAATAAATCTCTTTGAACATTTGTTTAATGTGTATGGTGACGTTTTTCAGGGGAAAGGCCTGTGAAAATCACATCAAATAGATAAATAGGTGAGGGTTGCATTTTTAAAAATCTATGCTTCCCATGTGAACAGATTTTCCAGCTCTTGTGCCATCACTGATACATTTCCAAGCGATATGAAGGCAGCAGAGAATAAAGCTGTTTACCTTGACTTTCATCTACTTATTTTATTTCTACTCTTAGCTGCAGCTTGGATTCAAATTATGTCAAAGAGACAGAAACAGCCTGTAAATATCCTGTAAGAATTGCATTACTTCTAACTCCTCTGGGATTTGGAACACAAAGCCAAGAGTTGGTGTGACTTATATTCAGCTGTTCTATTGAATCAAATTTAGTGAAGTATGCATCTCGTTTTAGGATTTTACAAGGTTTCTTATGCTTTATAACTTCTATTTTATATTTATGCATCCAGGAAAAAGAGCTATCTTTCCTAAATATATAATACAAGCCCAAGTATATACCTATTTCTTATTTATTTTCTAGTGCTTTATTATAGTTAATTTTTACTTCCTTTTATGGTTATATTTTTGCAACTATTTTTGTAGTTTTAGTTCTCTGCATCTTGCATTTTTCTCATTAAGCATTGTTTCATAATCTCTCATTCTATCACCATCCATATAATATCTCTTATTAGTCTCATAGGTCATTTCTCTAGCATCTTAGTTATCTGTGCATAATACAGAAGCATAATGTTCAAAACACCAGCTTGGTTACAAGCATTTATTGGCATGCTATACTGCTGCTTTTACATATAGGAAAGCAGAAGTCAGAGAAGGAAAGCAAGGAGATGCACATTAATAATAACTGGTCATTTCCTCTTTTTTTTTTTTTTTTTTGCGGTACCGGGGATTGAACCCAGGGGCGTGTTACCTCCGCGCTACACCACCGGCCCTATTTTTATTCTTTATTTTGAAACCGGGTATCACGAAGTTGCGGAGGGCCTCACTAGGTAGAGAGAGAGAGAAAGACAGGGAGAGAGAGAGAGAGAGAGAGAGAGCTGAGGCTGGCCGCGAACCTGGATCCTCCGGTCTCCACCTCCCAAAGTACTGGGATTACAAGCGTGTGCCACCATGCCCAGCTTGGTCATTTCCTCTTAAAAACTGTACTCATGTAGTTATAAATTGACTTACCGAATTAAATTAGCTTTTTATACATTATGGCCTGTTTCTCTCCCTCCTCCTCCTCCTCTCCTCCTTCTCTGTCTCTCATCTTCTATCTCCTCTCTCTATCCTCGTCTCCCTTCTCTATCACCCCTCACTTCTTTCCTTCCCTCCACTCTCCCTTCCTTCCTACCCCTCTTCCAAATGCAAATTCTTAAAATTTCTAGGAAAAGAAAATCTATCTTTCTAAGATGATTATCTAAGTCTCTTCAGTTTACATAAACAGATGCCAAAGGAAGATCGAGCCTGTATTTTCTCCTTGGAGAGGTTTATGGAAGGATATGTGCTTTGCTGAATTTGGCTTGGAAATCACAAAGTTCTGCAACCATTAGACTTACCCACCAACATTCCTGAAACAGTGCAGGGAAACACTTTAGAGAAAAGTGCACAGAGAAATGAAGTATAGTTGTGAAGCATGAAGGCATCCATACATAGAAGGAGAAAGGCTTTCAGAATGCTCAGGAGATAGATATGGAAAGGGGAGAGAGAGAGAGAGAGAGAGAGAGAGAGAGAGAGAGAGAGATATTTGATACTATAGATATTGATATATATTTGATACTGGTAATTGAACCCAAGGGCATTCTACCTCCAAGATACACCCCAACCCTTTTTATTTTTTATTTTGAAACAGGGTCTCACTAAGCTGAAGGTCTTGCTAAGTTTCTGAGACTGGCCTGGAACCTGCAATTCTCATGTCTCAGCTTCCCAAGGGCTGAGATTACAGGTGTGCATCACCATGCCAAGCTTAAGTGACAATCAATTTAAAGTTAGTAGCTAGTTCCCATCGCTTCTCTTTCCTTCTTCCCTCTCATATTAATCACTTTTTTCTCCCCTGGTTAACCTTACTGATCCTATTGGTTTTCTTCTCAACCCCTCATTATAATGGTAATTTTTGAAATGTGCATTCTAAGTTGGCATCTTGACCTCTATCTAGTTTTCAGTCATAGATACTGCTCATCATCCCTTTTCAATCAAGAGCTCGTATTGTTCTCTTTCTGATGGCTTTGGCTCTCCTATGTTGAAGAAAAATATGTGTCTTACAGTTAGTGCACTGAAAGTTCCTGTATTCAGAGGCCCATCTCATTAAAGAATCTCCTTTGAAAAACTAGAAAAATAATTGTCCTAATGCTAGTTCTTTAGACAATTGAAGGAAGCTATGAACTTCAAACTTTTCTTGACAATTTAATTCAAGGCCTTTAACACTTTTCATGGATTCCATTTCCTATTCTTTTAATTATTTCTGTTTCCTTCCTTTAAGACTTCTCCATTTTCAAGATAAAAAGCTAAAGCCAGACACATCACTCAAATAAGATTAGAATAAGATTCAATGAGGATATAATGAGAAAATTCCCACAACGTTTAAGCACTCATCTTTTACTGTATTCTTTCATGAATGCTTTTTAAAATGTTACAGGAAACCTGGTTTTGTGGTTTCCAGTACTTCCACTCATATGGTTCTTTCTGGAGTTCCCAGACATCAATTTATTTTGAGATCATTGGCCTGCGTGTGATTGCACAGCCCTTTTTTCTCAGGGTCTTTTCAGAAAAGTGTTTCCTGTGGTGGGGCTGAGGGAGAGAGTAAGGCCCAGTTGGTTTGGAAGGAAACTTGAGTTACCAGGCATCCCTAGGCTTGGATGGGTAGCAAGCAGGACAGGCTACATAGTTTTCAGGACTCAGGAGAAAATGAAAATGAAGGCACCTTATTAAAAAAATATTAAGAATAACAAGGTGGAGAAAGCAGAACATCAAACCAGGGTCTGGTGTGACTGCACAGGTCACTGCTGGTGGAGTAGGCGGGAGAGGAGCCCGGGGGAGGACAGAGGGGTCGTGTTTTAAGTTCTGTTCCTGATTCTCTAGATACTCATTTGTGCAGCATGAGTGAGTGAGCAAATTTTCCCATTCAATAGAATATTAAAATGTGTTCCCTTATTTGTAATTCATGTTTAGTGTTTCTTTTCTAATTATTTCAATGCATGCTTTCCTTCCTCCTTATCATAGCCAGTCAGGATTATCCCCCTCTGTCTCTATAGTGAGATGAATTTACTTTCACCAAACTTCTTCTTATAAAATACTGTTCTTTCCTATAAAGACACTTAATTGCATGAAGGGAATGCACAGAACACATGTAGTCTCTCTGTTGCAAACAAGGATTTGGATGCAATGTGTAGAAAAGACAGCCATTGCCCTCAGGTGGCTTCCTGTTTGAGACAGCAAGGCAAAATAAATGAAGAACTAAATAAACATTAATTTAAAATCACCATAAAGAACAACTGTGGCATATAGTGTCATGATGCTGCATTGACTTTGTCCAGTTTTTGTTTTGTTTTTTTTTAATCCTCAGTTTTATACTTTTCTGGGATAGAGTGAGGTCATCCCCTTCCTGAGCACAGTTTTGTGTGCATTAGCACTTTGTTTCCAATAAGGTAATAGATAACTTAGGGACCAATCCTTAAACATAGTTGTTCCCTTCATCTATCCTCTCACAGTATAGAGCTATAGGTGTGCGGTATCATGGAGCAGAAAGACCACTAGATTAGGAATCTAAAGATCATGTTAATCTGCCTCACCAGTTAATGTCTCTCTCTCTCTCTCTCTCTCTCTCTCTCTCTCTCTCTCTCTTTTTGCGGTACTGGGGATTGAACGCAGGGGTGTTCTACCTCCGCGCTATACCCCCGGCCCTATTTTTTTATACTTTATTTTTGAAACCGGGTCTCACGAAGTTGCGGAGGGCCTCACTAAGGAGAGAGAGAGAGAGAGACAGAGAGACAGGGAGAGAGAGCCACAGGGAGAGAGAGCGCTGAGGCTGGCCACGAACCCGGATCCTCCAGTCTCCGCCTCCCAAAGTACTGGTATTACAAGCGTGCACCACCACGCCCGGCTCTCTCTCTCTCTCTTTGTGGTACTGAGGATCCAATGCAGAGGCTTTCTACCTCTTAGCTATACCCCCCAGCCTTCTTTTACCCTCTTTAAGCTTCAGTTTTCTCATCTGCTAAAGTAAGATCAGTAATTATGTCCTGGTTGAATTAGCGAATTTGTCATGACCACCAAATGGAATTAACTTGGTAAGCATGTTGAAAAGTGTCCCTTCAGTAAGTGATGATCTGAGAGATTCAGACATCTCCAAACAGGGTCCCTGCCCTGAGAGTCTATAGAAGAAGTGAGACTATTACAAAACACCACTGTGAAAGAAGTAGGAAATGATCAAGCCCATAAGAGAGTTGAGACTGGTTAATGAATTCAGAGTATGGAAGGAAGACCAGGCACAAGGGAGGAGCGTTACTGTTGAGCCTGGGATAGGCTTTTTCAAAATGATATGGGTCCAGGAAAACTTTTTTTTAATTTTGTTTTTTTTTAATTTTTGCTTTTCCCACAAAAGCACTTTAGATGTAGAGTCAGAGCTGCAAAGAAGTAAAATTGCTCTGAAACGTTTCATTAGGCTCAAAATGTGGTCTTGGCATGGTTAAGAAGATGAAAAGATCCCTCCATTTGATGAAACTTAACCCTGAAGTGTAGAAGCAGAAGCCATGATCAGGATCTGACATTGCTGACATTGTACATTGTAATCATACATCTTGATGAAGTTCAGGGTGATAGAGGCATACACTCACACGGTACTTTTTGAGCCCTCCCTCAGTTCCCTCCCCACATTTCCATGCTCAACACAGTGCTTGGCTTTGGTACGTTTGTGTAAGTATATCATGACCATTGAGTGTTTCTCTTTCCAAGCCTTCCTTCCTCCTCCTGTCTCCCTCAGGTCCTCTCCATCACTCCACTTAGGTTTCTCCTCCTTTGTCTAGAGTCCCTCCTATGTCCCAATTCTGAGAAAACATTTCTAAGGAATGGAAAGAATATGAGCAATGTTAGATATATGGGAGAGTCTATGACACTTGGAGAACTCAAAAGACTATTTTGACTAGAACCCAAGGATTTTGAAGGGAAGAGAAAATTAAGGTTAATTTATGAAGAGTCTTTAAAGGCAAAGTTAAAAGATTTTCAGGACACGATGTAGAGTCTTTGGAAAATTTTGGAAAGAGAAGAATATTATCAGGTCAAATGTGATGTTGTATGTGAAAACTATTTTAAAACAATTGAGGTTATGGTATAGTAGGCATTCAGTAAATTCTTATATCATAATAGATGGGTTACATGTCCAGCTATGATATAACTGTACCAGTTAGCAGTACCAATCTGGTGTACTCTGAGGTAGCACCTAGTGTCTGATAGAGTAGCATTTAATTCTGCCCACCAAGGGACTGGGAAAAAACAATCTCAATTGCTATTTCAATGACTAGAACAATGAAATATAACCCATGGGCACAATAGTTTTATAGATGCCAGAATCTTGAGAAATTTGAAACAGTTTCATAATGATCTTGGCAAAGAAGGTTGGGCCAGGGCTATCAGTGAAATTATAGTAAGTAATAAAAAACATAATTAAAAAACTACCTTCTATGCAGCATTGTCATTTTCCAGGAATTGTATAATTTCCTTAACTGCATTCTAAGATTTAGTCTTTACAGCAGTCCTGTAGTAGAGATTCTATATTCTTAAGTAAGGAAAGTGATATTTAGAGATATTAAGTAACTTCATCAAGACTATGTAGCTATAAAATATTGATGCTGATATTCTAGCCTAAGTGTTTTATAATCCAGAATTTGAAATCTTAATCTTGATGTTTTTATTCTTTGTTTCTTAACTTTTCTACAATGAACATATATCTCTCAGGGATTTACATAGTAGATACATCTTACTTTTTAAAAATTTCATTAGTGAGCAAGACTACCTGTCAGATCCTGATCATGGCTTCTGCTTCTACACTTCAGGGTTAAGTTTCATCAAAATGGAGGGATCTTTTCATCTTCTTAACCATGCCAAGACCACATTTTGAGCCTAATGAAACATTTCAGAGCAATTTTACTTCTTTGCAGCTCTGACTCCACATCTAAAGTGCTTTGTGGAAATATAAGGTAAGCCTGATTGTGGTGGAAATGTAGCTCTGGGGGTGTTGGTGAGGAAGGTACTGACCTACAGGGCGACACACTCTGCTTATGTTACCTGAGTATAGAGAAAGGTGAAGGATGCCCCACTGTCTTTCCTTCTCAACATAGTTCATGCTTCTTAGTTCTTCCTGCCTCACTATGGCCTTGAGGTCCCAGGAGGAGGAAGAGAAGTCAGCACATGGAGGCCTTCCTCACTAGGGATCACTAAATGATTGATATAGCTACAGTCTCAAAAGATGGTCTCATCCAATGATCAGCATTACAGAAAAGGATCCAGAGTGACCTTGATCAAGATCAACAGATATGGTAATGAAAATTCCAACAAAACATTCTTCTATAAACTTTCAGACATTCAAAAATAAATACAACAAACTTAGACATGTGTGCATACATGGTGGGCACAGAGAAAGGAAGGAGTAGAGTCAAGAAAAATATTTCAATATTGTGTAAAATGAACTAAGAATGACTTGACATTTAATGCAGTTCATTTGTGTGTTTGTTTTCTGGAATCCTACTTTAAAGGAAAAAAAACACAACGTTTCAATTGCCAGAAATATGCAAAGGCTAGTACTGTGTATTTAACTAGGATACAAGTTATTTTTAAATTCCAAATCTTTATATTTTAAAAAAATTCCCTTAAGTCACCTGAACATGCTTATTTGCTACTGCTCAATGTCTTTATTCACCCGTCAGTCTTATTTGGTGGGCAAGTTGTCTCTGGAAACTTCCTCCTCACCAACTG
The DNA here is from genome assembly GCA_004027185.1 of Glis glis. Classification (NCBI taxonomy): domain Eukaryota; kingdom Metazoa; phylum Chordata; class Mammalia; order Rodentia; family Gliridae; genus Glis; species Glis glis. Next base: position 11,043 of record PVJS01051661.1, read on the forward strand.
TCTCATTGATTGTCATTTGAGTCTGTTAGTCATATGTCCTCAGTGAGTGGTGGGTGGCAATTAGCAGCTTCTCTTCAAGGTATCTCCTGGAGCAGGTGGCCTCCTTGTCACTTTGTTAGGAAAATGGCTGGGTAATAACCGTCATCTCCTGGTGATCTGCATTTCTGAAGGCGGGATCTGCATCTCATTTCTAATCATGCTCATTAAAAGCTGTGTTGTCAGCTTACCTGGGAGAGGCCACACTCTGATTAGGCATGTGATTTGTTCCTGTAATGTTCATTAAAGTCTCACTTTAGTTGGAGGAAGCAGCAACTTTTCTAATAAGCATGCTAGAGAAACAGATGTGACATCTTTAGGTACCAGCTGTCAGAAAAACATAAAATTTGGCAGCATCTAGTCAACAATGTTTGAAGCCCAAAAAATACTCTGGAGCTCAAACTAGTTCCTAACTCATTGTTGCTCAAACTAGTTCCTAACTCATTGTTGACATTCCTTGATCCTAGAGAATGATCAACTGCAAATTTAAAACTTAGCAAATAATTTTCATATCCAGATGAGAAGCATTATTCTGAAATTAAAATGTTAGGTGTCTCTAGCTCTTTGAGTTTGACAAGAATCAAAATTAGGTATTTCCACTATTATCAGGAAAAACACATGATATCTAAGACTAAATGTTTAGGGCTGCCTATGTTTTCAGTACTCAAAACTAGCATATCTTCTACATCTATCCAGGAACCCATTTGTTCTCAAGGATTCACAATGGTCTCTAACCTCTGGTTCTCAGGAAGTGTGTGGAAAGATGGGATTGATCTGCCTTTCTTCTTTCTTCTCAATTTGTCTCTTCCTCTGGAAATTTAAGACAAGCCTTAAAAAGCCTGGGTCTCAAGCTGGGAGTGGTGGTTCATGCCTGTAATACCAGTACTTGGGAGGCTGAGACAGGAGAATAGCAAGTTCAAGACCAGCCTTGGCAATGTAGTGAGACTTTTAACAACTTAGTGAGACCTTGTTTCAAGACAAAACAGAACAAAATTAGGACTGGGAGGGATATAGCTCAGAGGTAGAATCCCTACTTTATACCTTTGTGATCAGATGACTACTTCGTAATTTGGCATTTCAAGAAACACAAATATCTGACTGTTGAATGAAATTTGAGAAATTATTAGAATGACCGTGTTTGTGGCCTTGTACAAAACTGACTTTCTTACACCGTTCTTGTATTTATTTCTAGAACTTTCTTTTATTTATTTCTAGAACTATTCTTTTTCTTTTTCCTTGCTGGTCAGTAGTTGATGAGAACACAAGTTGATCCCATTGTATGCATTAGATATCATTGTAAAAACTCTGTATTTGTACACTAATCATGTCTAATTATAACATTGAAACTCCAAGCTCATTTTCCAAAGTAAAATAACCCAAATGACTTAAAATCCCAAAGTTTGAAGAAGTGTTCTGCTTCTGTATAATCTATGTCTTATTGAAGTCAAAAAGGTAACAAAATTCAAGTCAACCTTCATTATAATTGCATATTCCTTTAAAAATGCAATACACCAAAATATAGATTACAACATCTATATGCAGCCTGTTTGAAGATAGGATAGATCCCTGAACTTGAAGAGAAAAGTCAAGGCCTTCTATAATAATCATAATATAAAATAAAGAATTTTCAGAAAAGAAAAGAGCACAAATAAATGCATGATGTTAGGATGAAATAAAAAATTCAAAGCCCAACTTGTACACAGTGATTCTCACTCAATATGTTTATGGCTAAGAAAGCAACATGAATCAAACAGGAATAAAATATTTCACTTCCTTCGATCACTTACATGGCTCTAGGTATTTCTGATACAACTAGTACACTGAAAATAGACCACAGCAACGCCCAACAGCTCCCTGGACCAAATTCCATGGTCACCATTCTCCTTCTTGTTTGGAATATGAAGAAGAAGAAGAAGAAGAAGGAGAAGGAGAAGGAGAAGGAGGAGAAGGAGAAGGAGAAGGAGAAGGAGAAGGAGAAGGAGAAGGAGAAGGAGAAGGAGAAGGAGAAGGAGAAGGAGAAGAAGAAGGAGAAGAGGAGGAGGAGGAATATATTAAACAATTTTTTTAAATGTTTCAAAAATAAAGTGATAGCACAGTTGGAATATTTTTAATGCCACTAGTAAATGACCTTAGGAGTTTTCTCTTGTTATTCTACCTCTCTAACACATACTTATTTCATTGAATATGGATATAATATTTATATCACGGAAAACAGTGATAAATTATAAACCTTTGACCTCAGCGAGAAAGAAATCAGTTTTCTAAGGTGAAAATACCAAGAATGTTAATTACTTCTTACATATTCATCTGTAGCATTCAGATGACATTGTTATTAAATTTTAAATCAAAACAAGGAGAGAGCTGGGCGAGGTGGTGCACGCTTGTAATCCCAGTACTTGGGAGGCTGAGACAGGAAGATCGCAGGTTCACGGCCAGCCTCAGCTACATAGTGAGGCCCTCTGCAACTTAGTGAGACCCCGTTTCAAAATAAAGAATAAAAAATAGGGCTGGGGGTGTAGCTTGGAGGTAGAATGCCCCTGGGTTCAATCCCCAGTGTCTCAAAAAAAAAAAAAATACAACAGAAATCAAGGAAAACTCAGCGGTAGGGCCGCTGGGGCTATAGTTCAGTAGTAGAATGCCCCTGGGTTCAATCCGTAGTACCACAAAAACAAACAACAGCAAAAAACAAAACAAACGAACAAACAAAAAAAAACCAAAAACATAAGGAGAACTTTAGACATGATTGTGATGTCTTTATCACTCATAATGTGTCCTCTCCCAGGATAGGCTTCTTGATGGTCACAGTCATTTC
>PVJS01051662.1:0-13895 GCA_004027185.1 Glis glis
CCCCTGAGTTCAATCCCCAGTACCACACACACACACACACACACACACACACACACACAAAATAGACTAAATTATTATTGTCAATGAAATATTGATTACATGGAAATTCTTTTTTTTTTTTTGCAGTACCAGGGATTGAACTCAGGGGCATTCTACCTCTGAGCTACACCCCCAGCCCTATTTTTTGTTCTTTGTTTTGAAACAGGGTCTCACTAAGTTGCGGGGGCCTCACTAAGTAGCTGAGGCTGGCCGCGAACCCAGATCCTCTGGTCTCAGCCTCCCAGGTACTGGGATGACAAGCATGCGCCACCACTCCCAGCTCTGGAAATTCTTATTGTAAGAGTTTCATTAGTGACTTTGCTGAAACAAAGGTAAGAAAATAAATTGTATTAGTAAATATATAATAACTGTGTTTTCTTACTATTCATCCAAACGTGGGTAGCTAAACAATATTCCGTGCGGCTCACAAACGCTCAGCCTCCTCCCGCCTCTGGATTCCCGTCACGTTCTATGCCAGTCACAGTTCAGCTTTCTTTTATTCCCTAATTTTTGGTCATGAAGGAATATTCGTCATGACGGAAGTCTAGAGCATGCTTTATTTCCCAGTCTGTCCCTGTGATTTAGAACTTTTCAATGTCTGCACACGTGAGGGGCACCAGACCCCCGAGGATGAGTGGGCGACCTCCCTGGCTGCTCCGATGCCTGGTGCCCTGACTTCCATTGAGAGTTCACTCCAGGAAGCGCCTTCTACACACTGTCCACTCTGCCCCGGCCACAGCCCTTCCATGCTGTGGTGGGACACAGGGAGGCCAAGTCACAAGTCAACAGAACGCGGACTGAGGGGTCCCTCTCCTGGGGACTCCAGGTTCCCCACCAGAGGCCCCCGCTGCCTAGTCCTCTCTCTTCCTGGGCCAAGTCTTTGTCCATTCTGTTCCTAGAGAGCATTTGTTGAAAACTTTTATTCTGTTGTCTCTTATATATCTCCTAGAAACAATACCTGGATTGATACATCTGTTATAGGTTTCAAATTCATTAGATAATCTAAACGCTCTATATGCATGTGCAGGTAGGCACCTCCTAAGTCACATTTTTAGCACAATTATATTTGTAAAGTCTTCAAAACAACTTAAAAGCCTAATATGTTTATCTGCATTGATAAACGAGTTAACAAACTTTGGTGTTGCCATTGGAAGGAGCTACTGTGCAGGAAGATATAACATGGAAAATACTTATGATGGAAATAATGTTATAATTTTTTAAATATACGCATGGGAGGTGCAGACCCTCAGGCCTGCCTGGACCTCCTGACTTGGAAGCTGGATTTCAGCAGGTCCCTTCTGTGCCTCGGGGGCACATTAAAGTGTGAGGTGTGCAGTCTATGGAGCGCCACAGGACAAGCCTAATTCCTTCCGAGTGTCGTTATGATCAGATCCAGGGTTGCCACTCCTATCTGGCTTTCCTGAGCAATTATAGCTCATTTTACAGATGTCACCAGGAAATATATGTGACGATCACAGGATTCACAGACTGAGTCACGAGGACAGTGATTGCCTGTGAGAATGGAAAGTCCCCAGGCCACCCCACCCCAGCCTGGAAGGCTTTGTGGAGGGAGGGCAGGGGGCAGGAGCAGGGGAAAGAGGAAGTGGACCTTTGGTTCTACAGAGGAGCAGCCAGAGAGCAGCTGGAGGTGGCCGAGCTCCCCGCGTGACAGTGGATGTGCGGCCTGAGAAAACAAGTTGGGAAGGGATGCCTCCTGGTCTTCTTGCCTCTGGGGCAGATACCTTCCTCTCGGGCTCAGAAAACCAAATTGCTCCCTCCGCTTTACCTCCTGGTCCTGTGGACTGCATGTGCAGCTGCTGTGCAGAGCGAGTGCTTCCAGGGTGATGGTACATGCCAGGGATCAAGGGACAGGGATACCAGTGACCCCCACCTCCGCCCTCTAATGCTGCAGAAGGGTTCTTAGGAATGGCCCGGGACTTCTATTTTTTTTTTATTTTCATTTTTTGAAGACAGAAGTCTGATGTTCACCAGGGTCAACCCTCCCTCTACCTAGATAAATGAAATTTGAAACTGTGCACCTGCTTCGGAAAGAATGCTTCCGGAATCAAAGGGATCTTGGAGTTAGGCTACACACCTGCTGGGGGGTCATTTCCCGACCTCAGTGGCACAAAGAAGTGGCAGGTGTTTTCCAAATGGGACTCTGGCATCTCCAGCTTGACTGGGCGATATCCTGGTCAAGTGCTATAAAGGACCCATCCTCTCTACTTCCTGTGGCCCTCTGACTTTCTGGTGCCCTGGTGGAAACTAACTCCTGACATTAGAAGTTATTTGGAGGAACCGGGTGTGGCGGTGCACGCCTGTAATCCCAGTACTTGGGAAGCTAAGACAGGAGGATCACAGGTTCAAGGACAGTCTCAGCAACATAGCAAGACTCTCAGCAATTCAGTGAGACCCTATTTCAAACAAAAAGAAAAATTAAAAAGGGCTGGAAGTATAGCTCAGAGGTAGAATGCCTCTGAGTTCAATCCACAGTACCACAAAAAAATAAAATGGAAGGAAGAGAGGGAAGAAGGAAGGAAATTGGTCAAAAAAGAGCCAAATCCAAGACAAAATTCCTAAGAACATTGAGAAGCCAATAGTGAGGAGACACTATCAAGGCAAGAAGAAAATTTGAAAGCTCTATTGACAGTTAACTGCACAGTATCTGGGTCTCATACCACAGTAAGGGCAAACTGCAGAGCTGTCTACCGTCAGTGGCCATCAGTCCACCCATGCCACACATGTGACCCTTAGACAGTGGCACCTCAAAACCCAGCGAGTCTCCCATTTCATATCATCAAGTCAGAAAAGCACATTACCTGCTAAAAATCATTGACGATAAATCCACATTAATTCTTCTTAAGCACTGTCACAGCTTTAGTAGAATATTTTGGAAAACGTCTGGTCATTCTGCACCAAGGATAGGAGAGTCACACTCTAGTGAGAGTCCCAGGGGCCCATGGAAAGAGAGAAGTGTACCAACGAAAGCAAGCTGAGAAAGGGCCTTGTTAACGGGGAGCACGGGGCGCCTCAGCGCAAGTGAACATGCTCAGCTGCTCAGACCATGCCTACGTCAGTAAACGAGACAGAAATATAACTTGTATTTATACTAACGCACTTTGGAGGACTTGCGAACGGGAAAATAGAACAAGAAAAAATGCGCGGTGGCAAAGTCACAGATCCTCGCCTGGTCACCCGATACCAAGTGCTCACTTACTAGGACACAAACCCGGGGCCACCGTGTCGCTTATTTTACTCTGGATACAAGCAACCTAAGACTTTCCCTTCTACTTAAAACAGAACTATACACAGACTACCAAAATTTTAAACATTTTTTAATTTTCTAAAGAAATTTAAAAAAACCCAACACACCTTAATTAAGCTTATGAGAACATTCACAATTTAGGTTGGCTACTTTTGTAGCCCTTTCTCCCCGTTTCCCTTATTTTTTCTCCAACCTGGTCTGACATGTCTTCTTTTGTTTTCCGAGAGCACTGCACGCGTTGGCTGGTGGTCTTGTTCCTTCTGCTTCCACGCCTTGTCTCCAACCGCCTCCTCTCCCGTCCTGTCCTCCCTCAGACCCCCTCGCCCCACACTAAGATAGATGCTGTGCCTGCGCATGCCCCGTGCCTCCTGTGCTGCTCTTCATCACACTGGAATGAATAATACACGGGCTCTTTGGGGGATCTTGCCTCTCTTACAAGGCTGAGAAACACACCTTTAAAAAGTGACCAGGGCCAGGCATTGTGGTCCACACCTGTAATCTCAGTACTTGGGAGGCTGAGAGAGGTGGATTGTAGGTTTGCAGGCAGCCTCAGTAACTTAGCGAGGCTCTCTGCAACTTAGTGAGACCCTGTTGCAAAATAAAGAATAAAAAATAGGGCTGGGAATGTAGCTCGGAGGTAGAATGCCCCTGGGTTTCCATCCCCAGTACCACACACACACACACACACACACACACACACACACACACAAATAAAATAAATAAATAATAAAAAGTGACCAGTGCCGGGAGTTATGGTGCAGGCCTGTAATCCCAGTACTTCGTAGGCTGAGACAGGTGGATCTCAGGTTTGCAGGCAGCCTCAGCAAGGCTCTCTGCAACTTAGTGAGACCGTTTCAAAAATAAGAAAAATAAGATAGGGCTGGGGAGGGGGGCGGGTAGCTCAGAGGTAGAATGCCCCTGGGTTCAATCCCCAGTACAAAAAAATAAGGTGACCAGGAAGGGTGTGCTACGTGTCAGAAGGCAGAGTGGGGGTCCAGAGGCGAGCGCGCATGTCTCTCTGGGGGGCCACAGAAGGTACCCAAGAAGCTGGTGTTTGAGCTGCAGTAGAGGACAGGTAGAATTCCTCTGTGAAGTCAGAAGGCTGGTGCGGTCGGTTAAGCAATGTCATAGAGGCAGGAGAACTCGGAATTCGGGCTGAAGGGAGACAATCTTATGTTTTGCAGGGTTCATAAACAGACAGGGACTTTTTTTTTTTTTTTGCAAAGAGGAATTGAGGGTAAATATTTTAAAGACCTTTTTGTCTGGAATAACTCCGAGGGCTTGTGAATAATGCAAGAATATGGAGTCGGCTCCTACCTCTCACTCCCGTGACTCTCTGGGAAATTGATATCATATCTTAGTTATCCCTCATGCGCTACTAGAATAATCTTCACATATGTATTTAAAGCCCATGACACAGCGGATAACCATCTGGCCTCTGAGCCAGGTGTGTGTGTGTGTGTGTGTGTGTGTGTGTGTGTGTGAGGACAGACTGAGCTGGATGGGAGACCGGAGGGACAGGGCAAGTGAGTCATGTTCCCGAACGTGGGCCAGGCCTCAGTTCTGACGTGGATGGACGTGGATGCCACTCGGCAGGGCTGGAGGAGGGAGTGCCCCACCTGCGGTGTCCCGAGCAGGATTCCCTTTCACTGACTGCGGGAAACGCTGTCTATTTCAATAAAAGCAAAGCCGGGGAGGGAGGGTGAGACTTCGCTAAGATTTTTTACCCAGGGTAGTGGGGGGCGGCAGTGCCAGGATGCCTTTGGGGGACCTAGAGGGAACCTCTCACATTACCCACAGTGGAGGTAAAGCGCCCCAGTTCCAGCTGGGAGGAGGCCAGGGGCAGCGGGACCCTCCCCTGATGGAGCCCCTGTGCCCCTCCCCTTCCTGCTGGGCCACTGGGCACCTCGTCCGCTCCTCCACCAGCCTTATTTTCAAGCTGCCCAAAAATAACAACATTTGATACGAGGGCTCCAAAGCCTTTGGCTAGGGTCATGTTTCCAAATTCTTGACTCAAGTTTTGTAAATGAGAACTCCCCCCTCCCCCCGGCCCCAAGTCAGGCTATTTTTTCTCTCTCTCTCTCTTTTTCCCCCCTCTTGAGATGTTGGGAGAACTCCAAGCAAAGGATCTGTGCTTAGTGGGTCACGGGGTGTAAATCGTGGTGTTGGGACGTAACACAGGGCTCTTTGTACTGTCATGCAACTGAACCTAAAAAAAGCTTGCAAACAGAACTGCTAACATACCGGCCGGGGCACAGCGGGGGCGGCCTGCCTCTCCGAGGACAAGCCACATTCTGTATTTGTCCTCTCCCGCATTCCATGACAGATATCTATTTACAGCTCCGCCGATGTGCACAGGACACCCTATTCATTAGATAGGTGCTCAGGAAAAAAAAAATTCTTTCCGTCTATGTTTGTGTGCTGCTGGTAGTGTATAGACGTAAAGGAAGGTAGTGTGGAAGTGTGAATCTGGAGCTCGGGGTTCACAGCCGCCCCTGGCTCTGTACTCATCGCTCCTCCTGAGAGCGCACAGTGGGCTCTCTCTTCCCATCTGCAAAATGGGCCTCAACGCACCGTCCACGAAAGCTTGGTTCCTGGTGGCATGGGGGACTGACTTTGGAAATCAAGACAAGTGTGCCGCTGGGTGTCTTTCCTTTGAGGAACTCTTTAAAATACATGAGCAATTCTCCTAATTAAGCGAAGTTTGCACCGTGGGGTCGGTTCCTTGATGAAGCTAAACGGGATGATCCACAGTTATCTATTAATTGGCTACTAGTCAGTGTGTCTGGAGGCCCTGGGGGATCCCGCAGTTGATGAGCTATGACAGGCCTCACGGTGTATGTCTGGGTGATTATGGTGAGCCTTGGGTGGTATCATGAGGGACACCAGTCTCTTCGTGACAGTGACAATCATGGGCTCTAACAGAAGCACCATTATCCCGCTCCAAGGGACCAGGCTGAGGGGCATGTGTCTGAGCAGCTAACAAACGCAGAGATTCTCAGAAGTTTGTGGCCCCGAATTCCTGCCGGCGACTAAGAAATGAGGTTTTTGGAAATAGAAAGTTCAGGTTACAAGCCTACTGGGCAGGAACTCGAACCCTGGGAGCTGGCAACACGCCCCGGACACTCGGGGTGGGGATGGGGGACAAGGTTCCAGCCATTCAGAGTCCTGCATTTAAATTCTGAGCCTGTAAGGAGGGGAAAAAAATTTGGAAGGGTTCTATTACCTTTTGGAAACTGCAAAATAAAATCTGCTTTGGCAAAGGCCTCCTTGTGGGCTGTTCCGAGGGCTCCTTGGCCAGGCTCCCCCTTGGCTGCTATGCTACACCTTCCCAGCTGTCTGCACATCCCTCTCCCGGTCTGTACGTGTGTGTGTGGGGGGGGGCAGGAATTCATTCTCCTCCAGTTGTCAGATGAACCCAGAAACTAGCAGAACAAAGCAGTGTGGTCATGGTATCTCTGTGGCCTGTGCTGTACTGCGGAGGTGCCTCAGAGATGCCTCTACCGGATGCCTCTAGGATTTCAGTAGCTGGCGCTCAAGTTGGTTTGCCAGGGGTGAGAAGCAACCAAAGGGGACAGGCAGCACTAGCTAATCCCAGAGCCCCACAGAACTGGAGATACCCACGTTCATAATAACACCAGGGGTGGCCGGGCGTGGTGACGCGCGCTTGTAATCCCAGTACTTGGGAGGCTGAGACAGGAGGATCGCAGGTTTGAGGACAGCCCCAGCAAGTAGTGAGACTCTCTTCCATCTAGTGAGACCCTGTTTCAAAATAAAAATAAAATAGGGCTGGGGGTGGTGTAGCTCAGAGGTAGAAGGCCCCTGGTTCCATCCCCAGTACCACACACACACACACAAACAATAATAGTAATACCAGGGGTCAACTGGGCATGGTGGTGCATGCCTGTAATCCTAGTACTTGGGAGGCTGATACAGGAGGATCGCAGGTTCGCAGCCAGCCTCAGCAACTTAGTGAGGCCCTCTGCAGCTTAGTGAGACCTCGTTTCAAAATAAAAAATAAAATAGGGCCAGGGAGAGGATGGAAGAGGGTGATCCCAAAGAGCCTGCAATGGGTCGGGTGGAAGAGGCCAGGGGCTCAGCCTGGGGCATGCAAGATGAACACAGGGATGAAGCAGTGTGGAGCCCGTGGTCAGACCCCAGGAAGAAGTCTGACCTGGGGACTTCTGGAGACCAGGGGAAGTCTTGTTTCTGCCCTCGGGCACATGCCAACATAACATGGAGCCTTCGTACACGTTTATCGAGATATTGACAATCTCCTCCCAAGATCGGTGCTATCTCCATTCTCATAAATGACCCCGTCTGCAGCCTGGGAGCCATCGCCCATACCCTTTCCAACCCGTGCCCTTCAGCCAGTCTGTCTCTGGGCCGAATCAGTCCCTTCTTTGAAGCGTCTCACGAACTCACTGCTTTTCTGCAGCCACCCAGTTCCTCAGAACTTAACTCCACACCCTCTTGTCCCATCTTTGACAAACACTTCCACCAGCAGGGTGCGGTGGTGCAAGCCTGTAATCCTAGTTCTTGGCAGGCTGGGACAGGAGAATCGTAGGTTCTAGTCCAGCCTCTACAATTTAGCCAGACCCTGTTTAAAAATAAAAATAATAAAACAAGACTGGGGGGTGTAGCTTGGAGGTAGAATGCTTCTGGGCTCAATTCCCAGTGCCAAAAAAAATTTTTTTTAAATGAAACACTTCGACCAGGGTGGGCTTCCTCACGGGCCACTGTATTCCTGCTCCCCCCGCCCCCATGCACGAGTCCCTGGGCCCTAGGAAGAACCTCCTTACCCTACTTATTCAAACTTTATTTCCCCTCTCAGAAATCCTCCTCCTCCAGTTACCAGTGTCAAACTCCTTCAATGTCACCAAAATAGACAACACTAATTTCTGCTTCACCCAAGACTGTCTCCTTGGGCCCCCTCTGGGGTCCCCTCCTCTCAGGTTCACTAGTTGTCTTCTCCATGAAAACATCTCTCCCCTCCTGCTCCCCTCTTTGAACTGCCATGCACCCCTCGTCTGAATCCTGTCCCTCTGCACCTGCCATCTTGGATTGGGTCCACCATCTAGCGCACATCCATGGAAATTTCCAAGCGGATTCTGGGTTCTTTGGGAACAAGTTCTGAGTCTTGTCTTGGCTTTCTTACAGTCCCTGCCAGAGGGAAGAACCTACAGAAATTATGGAGTGTGCTTGTATTTATCAATGCCTGGCCTTCACCCATGGACACCCGGCAAGGTTTTCGTTCAGAGATATCACCCATGTTTCACTGGGGAAAAAATCAGGGCTCACGACGGAGATTTTTGTGTTGGCTGCTGCTGCTATTTTCCTTTCCTTGCTGCTGTTTTCCTTATCACATCACTCTGAGGTCCAGTCTTCTTTCTGTTGGCTACAAGACCCCTAGGTCTAAAAAAAATAAAAACAATGACTGAAAATTCCTGGTGTCCACATATAGAAGGCATACCACAAATGTTTGTCAAATAACTTAATTTGTGTAACATCTGGCATCTAGAATCCTTAAAGTCCCATAGTATTTGAGCCAAATACCTGTCTCTTTGTTCTTGACCCCTGAAACTCTGTGTGTCCATCCTCCAACACCACATCCGTCACTCTGCATTTCTCTGTTTTCTCCTGTTTCTTCCATCTCCGTGCTGCCTTAGCTGATCTCCTGGTACCCTCTTCAAAGTGATTATTTGGCTTTCAAAACACCTCTCATGAAATAAAGTTCCACAGTTATTAATTGCAATTATTGGACATTATCATATTTGCTATAGCAATAGGTAATCCATGGAGATTAATCAGTGTGAAATGTGTAATGTATGAATTGACCTCTACATACCCCAAAGAAAAGAATTAACACATCAATATGAGATGAGCTTGCCGGTTCATGTGTTACGGGCACCTCCAAAGGTGTTGGTATGTATTTCTAAAACTCACCTGACCTTTTGGATGGGAGCTGCAGATTCAAGGTATGTGTGGTCATTGCTATTTCCCCCGAAGCGCACTGTGTTGACTTTGGGCCCCACCCTGCATCTACCACAGGGCTCTCAACGGACGTTAAACAATAGCACAGATGCCAGGACACTGTGTATTACGGAATCACACAGCTGTGTGCCCGACAGTACTGAGGAACCCATACAAGTGACCCCTGGGAAAACCTCAATACAAGTCAGGAAGAGGACGTAGGATTATCCCTTCGAAACTTTAGGTCCTTGCGTAGCTCGTGTGTATTTTAAAGCTCCTAATTTAGGTTTTCTTTGTGATGGCAATTCCACGTTTCCTTCAGAATGGCAATCACCGCAATTGATTCATAAAAGCAAAATTGCCTAATCAATGAACTAGAAGTACTGTCACCATGAGTATAGATTCTTCCCTCTTCTAATGATCCCGAGCTAATCATTCCAGCTCTTCTGGCTCATTTTCCTGATTAAACCAGGAGGATAAAGATGATAGCAACATGTGACGCCCGCATTCGAGAGCTAAGCAGAAGGAACGAGGGCAGACCGGTCGGTAAGCACAGGGGCGGGGGATTTGTAAAATCCGCTCCATGGCACTTATTAACTAATGTCCCCTGAACTGGTAGAGGTACGCTCTAATGTTGGAAAAAGGAGTAAGGAGAAGATGGGTTCGGCACTGGGACACTTTAAGCCAGGCCCTTGACTTGTCTATGCCTCAGTGTTCTGTCCTACAAAAGGCTGTTAGGAGGAATCCATGACTCTAGAGAGGCCAAAAGGCTAGCTAACCCACAAAGCACGTGGCTAGCTCTCAGCAGGACTTTCCCTGGTACCATTTGCATCAGGTGCCTGCTTACCCCGCAGGACCTCTGCACAATCCCAGCCCCCAGTGCCTCTCTCCCCAGCCCAGAACCATGCACCAGCAATTGAACAGCTCTGCGGATCTTTCTGGGGTCTGACGTGTCTGCTCAGAAAGTGCGGTCCTGGCCGCCGTATAACTGATGGAAACGTGCATGTGTATGCTGTGCCTGGCTTGGCCACGCCCGCGTGTCCGCACCCCAAGTGAAGAGCACACGTGCACGGGAAATCTGTGTGCATTCTGTGTGGCAGGTGTGTACGACGTGTGACAGGGAGGCATTCTACAGCTTGTTAAGATCTGATTCCAGCCACCTCCGTTGTTGTTTTTAAACAAAAACAAATTACAGATCAGAATCTCAGATCAACCCCCTTCTCTTGGCTGCCCTGACACGTCTCTGCAAGCCACCGTCCTCCTTTTTCTTGGTCCCTGCCAAGCGCCCTCATCAGAGCCCTGTGAATCACTCCCCTGGTGTTTCCAATTCCACAGTGGTGGAGACAGCTGCTGTGCGCTCAGTCCCGTTGAGGGGTCTCTTCCTCCATGCAGACAGAGAAGCAGAGACTGCGTGAGCTCCTGCCCCTGCTCCTCCACAGGACACAGCACTCCTCCTTCCAGGCGTGGCCTCCCCTGGGGTCAGGACCCTGCCTGCCGTCCTCACGGGCTGGGACCACTTGCTCTAGCTGATGTCATCTGTGTGGCTGCAGCATTGAGCTTGCCCCTCACTTTGGGGAAGGTGTGGCTCTGCCCTGGGGGCTGATACGGAGCACCTGGTCCAGCTGTTTTGATGGATTAATCCTACTTGAGTTCCAGGCCCCTTAAGTAGAGACCAGTCAGGGCAATCCCATCTCCTTGTCCTGGTATTGGTTAGGCATGGGTGGACCCAAGCCAATCAGAGCGGAGCATTCTCTTGATCACAATGATGATGTCAGGACTCAGCCAATCAGAAAGCAGCCAGGGCTCTTCCCCTGTTCTGGAAGGATGCTCTCTGCCTTTCCTCTTGGATGTGAATGAGGAGGCATGTGAGTCATCTAGAAGCTACCAGGGAAGTCTACCTGGAGATAACATCAACACAGGGAGGGCAGGGCCAAGTGAGTCAGGGAAAGTCAAAGTTCAGTCCTAAGCAGGGAGACTCAAAGCTGGCCTGCCCACGAATTCTTTAGTTCCAACAGCCAATGAGCTCCCTTTATAGTTAAGCCAGTTGGTATAATATTCTGTGACTTTGTTTTTGAAAGTACCATAATTGATGGAGACATCAAGGTCTGCGGAGGCCAGAGAAGGAAAAAAAACTTGAAAAGTGGCCAAAATGGTTCATCTTCCGGGTCAACTTGACTGGGCCATGGTGCCCGGTTCTTTGGCCAAACACCAGTCTAGATGTTTCTGTGAAGGTATTTTTTACATTCCCTAATATTAATATTAAATAATAATAATAATAATAATAGCATTAGTAGTAGTAGTAGTAGTAGTAGTACTAGGGATTGAACCCAGAGGCATTCTACCTCTAAGCTATACCCCCAGCCCTATTTTATTTTTTATTTTGAAACAGGGTCTCGCTAAGTTGCTGAGGCTGGCCTTGAGCCTGCAATCCTCCTGTCTCAGCCTTCCGAGTACTAGGATTACAGGCACACACCACCATGCCTGGCTTACATATTTAAACCAGTAGACTTTGAGTAAAGCAGATTGCCCTCCTTAATGTGGGTGGGCTTCATTTAATCAGTTGAAGGCCTTAAGGGCAAAGACTAAGGTTTCCTGAAGAAGAAGGAATTGAGTCTCAAGCTTACGATACAGGAACCCTGACTGAGTTTCCAGCCTGAAGATTTCAGACTCAAGAGTACAACACCAACTTTCTTAATGAAATTCTAGCACACCAAACTGCTCCATACAGTTTGGACTTGCCAGCAATTGTGAGAGCCAGTTATAATGGTGTTGCTAGGATGGGACAAGCACTGGTCCAGCCGACTTGGGAGGGGATGATGGGGATGAGGTACAGCATCCTTGGGCTCTGGGAGTCACAGCTGCAGTCCAGAAAGCGGTTGGCATTCTGGAGCTGAAGATGAGGCAGGAGAGACTCCGCAGGTGGGCAGGACATGCTGATAAGACACCAGGCAGAAGAGCATCCCCTAGGAGATGTCGAGAAGAAGCAGGGACATAGCGGAGTCCTCGCCCTGGACTGGGGCTTCAGGGTGACCTCAGCTCTAAAGAGGCCTGGGTGGGGCTGGGGGCTACAAGGCGGATCCGTAGCAGGACCACGGCACAGCACAGTCCCCTGGGCTTGGTCAGCATGGGTAGAGAGAGGGAGGGATTATGGGGCCATCTAGAAGCTGGGGCTGGGCAGGGAAGGAGACGCAGGAGTCTCATGGGGACTCGGTGGTCCGGGGTGACCCTGGGATGAGAGAGGCGCTCACAAGTTCCTTCTTCGTTCCTGGATCGGCCTGGGGACTAGGCTGGATGCGAGCCTTCACAGTGGGGCCCAGGAGCCCAGGACAGAGGTGTTTTCTTACCTCTTTCTCTGTGTACTCATCCCCTTATCCCTTCTCTCTGGGCAGCATGACCATCTTCCCTGGGACGGTCTCTTCTAAACTATTTAGTAGGGGCTCAAGAACAAGGAAGCAGTCCAGCAGCCAGCCCCCGCGTTGTGGATCCCACAAGTGACCTTCAAATGAGACACACATTTCTACGGGTCCCCTGCAACACCCTTTGTATTTTAGCGGCAAAGGCACTTCCAATCTCTTGGTAGACATGCCTGAAGAAACCCGCCTGTCTCTGTTTCTGTATTCAGACTTCTCTGTCTTTTGTTGCCTTCTCTTGGGGACAAGAGTGAAGGACAGCTAATCTGGCAGGTTCTCCCAGCCCTGCCAAGAAGAACGCTGCAGCTTCTCCTGGCACCCGTGTCCTCCTGGCTCCCACTGTGGGCCTCATGGCAAACCCAAGCAAAGCATTTCTGCAGGGCAGAGCAGAGATGTGACCCAGTGACTTACAACACACCGGCACCCTGAAAACCAGCCCGGGAAAGCCCGTGTCCTTGGGGGAACTTAGCTTTGGGAAGAGCAGTCTTGAGGATTTCACAAATGGTCAGGGAAGGGTTACTCGGGGGAGCTGTCTGGATACTGGTCTCCATCTTTGTATTTTTAGAAACTCTACATAAGGGGAAATGGGCCCCTAACTTCATCACTAATGTGAACCATCTACGGGTGGGGAATCCCAAGTTAAATAACAAACGTCAGCACTTTTGGTTCCAACACCTTTTCATGTTCAAAAGTCAACAATGCAAGCCGGTCATGGTGGCACACACCTGTAATCCCAGCACTTGGGAGGCTGAGATAGGAGGATTGCAGGTTTGAGGCCAGCTTCAGCAACAGAGAGAGACCCTCAGCAACTTCACAAGACACCATTTCAAAATAAAATAGGAGCCAGGTGTGGTGGTACATGCTTGTAATCCCAGTACTTGGGAGACTGAGATAGGAGAATCGCAGGTTTGCAGCCAGCCTCGGTAACTTAGTGAGGCCCTCTGAGATTTAGTGAGACCCTGTTTCGAAATAAAAGAATAAAATCAGGCTGGGGGTGTAGCTTGGAGGTAGAATTCCCACAGTACCCCCCCACACACACACACACACAAATAGTACTGTGGGTGTGACTCAGAGGTAGAACGCCCCTAGGAAAAAAATCAGGCTGGGGGTGTAGCTCAAAGGTAGAATACCTACAGTACCACACACACACAAAGAAATAGTGCTTGGGGTGTGGCTTAGAGGTAGAGCACCCCTAGATTCAATCCTCA
>PVJS01051663.1:0-13895 GCA_004027185.1 Glis glis
CCCAGAGCTAAGGAAGCCCCTTCAGCCAGAGCTGGTGAAGTGGAGAAGCCCCGGGAGGCTGAAACATCCACAGGAGCCAAGAATGGCCCTTGATACCCAGAGAGAACCACTGGGCGCTGAGGAAGTTGGGAGAGAACAATCTCTAAATTCACCTGGTTTCAGTCACAAATGCAGGAGAGCAGGCACAGCCATGAACCAGGGCTGTCCCCTTGGAGAGCAAGGAGTCAGTGCATCCATCCCCCGCCCCCACACACACCCCGGGGTCAGCAGAGCCTTGGCAGGTAGCCCAGATGGCTCGGATGAGGGATCCCAGTGAAGAGATGACTTCCGGCCGTGCGCAGAGTTGAGGCAGCGAATGATGGGTGGGGAGGCACCCGACACTAGCAACCTGAGGAAGGCTTTCCTACTCCTGGAGCTACAGGGGCCACGTAGAGCCCGAATCCTGCCAACCAGTCAGCAAGTGTCCCCGACCCTCACCTACCACAACTATTTCCTGCTGGTGCCTGGCAGGAACCAAACCCACAGGAGCCGCCCAGCAAGGAAGGCTGGCAGGGGTCAGCCTCTGGACTCAGAGAAGGGCAGACAAAGAGGGGGGAGCAAGCAGAGAATGACCAGATGCCCATGTCCATCCCAACACAGGGCCCGGAAGCCCCTTTTCCTTTAACACACAGAGGCAGGCTGGAGAGGAGCAATGGGAGGGTTCAAAAATACTGAATATTTACCTAAGGAGACTGAATCCATTAAAGGAAGTACTTAAATTGACAAAATATAGTATTTTCCCCACTACCCACCAGTACATTGTAACGAAAATTAGATTTGCTTTTTAAAGAAATTAAGAAGCTACGTTTTCATTACTGAAGTGTGAGGAAACCTGTGACTCCTCCCATTCTGTACCCTCTGGGTCCAAAGTAACTGAGGTGACTTCAAGATGAACGTGGACAAGCTGGGTGTGGTGCCACACGCCTGTAATCCCGGTACTTGGGAGTCTGAGACAGGAGGATCGCAGGTTGGAGGTCAGCCTCAACAACTTAGCAAGGCCTTCAGCAACTTAGTAAGACCCTGTTTCAAAGTAAAAAAAGGGTTGGGGATGTAGCTTGGAGGTAGAGTGCTCCTGTATTCAATCTCCAGTACCATCACAGCCCCCCATTCAAAACCAAAAAACAAAGAAAAAAAGTGACAAAAATATCTTGCTAGAGATAGAAGAGTATTTCACTCTTGTTTTAAGCAAGCCATCCTTTTCTCTCTATATATATATGCAGTGTATAATGATGGTATATAATGAATGCTTTGAAATATGTATACATCGTGTAATGGCTAAATTGGGTTAATTAACTTAAGCATTATGTCACAGTCATTGATTTTTGGTGGTGAGAACATTTAAAATCTACTCAGTCTTTTTCAAGTACACAACACATTGCTATCAACTATAGTTGCCATAATGTGCAATAAATAGATCTCTAGAACTTGTTCTTCCTATCTAGCTGAAATTTTATATTCTTTGACTTACATATCCCCAGTCCCTCCCCCACGTAAATCTTAAACAATAGTTGAGTGCTACGTTATTTGATATCTAAAATGGCAGCAAAGCACAATTGTTAAACCCTTGATTATTTAAAATAACAATAGGGAATTATTTCTTAAGTGAAATATTTTCTGGATATCAGTTATCACAAAGTTCATCTATAAACTACATTGAGTGATATGTAGAAAAATCTCCTACATACTTTCTCGAATAGTGAAACAATGTTCAGCCTGATATGAAGTCTTTGAGACTCCACATTTCCTAGCCTTCTGCTTCAGTCTCCTCCAAAATGCTTCCCGCTACATCCTCATGTTGTGCCACATACCACTAGTCCATTTCCTGATTTCTCCTGAACACGATGACTGTTTTTAACACTGACCTCCAAGCCTTTCCAAGGTACGGAGATTAGTTTGCCGGAATGTCTTGCTTTCATGCACAGACCCAGCTTCTGTTTGTTTTCACAGGACTTCTCCCTGAATACTCCAAATATTCCAGTGCAATTTTATATTCCCTTGTCCAAAATTCTATTTCTAAATTTAATTATCCCAATAAAAAAATCATCCACCAATATCATGCCAAACATTTTCCAACCTGCCATCTTAATCTTTAACTGAACTCTTCCATCAAAACTATTTTCCATCTGTTGTTTTTCTGTATGCATCAGTTGTGCATTTATTTTTACCCATTATCTCCCCCATGTCATGATAAATCAAAATATCCAAGGATCAAGGCTATGTCTAATTTTCATTGTATATTTCTTTCTTTTGTGTGTGTGTGGTACTGGGGATTGAACTCAGGGGCATTCTACCTCCGAGCTATACCCCCAGCCCTTTGTATTTTTTGTTTTTAAAACAGGGTCTTGCTAGTTTGCTGAGGCTGTTCTTGAACCTACGATCCTTCTGTCTCAGCCTCCCAAGTACTGGGATTACAGGCGTGCGCCACCACATCTGGCTTCATTGTTCTATTTCTATGACAGCAAAAGTTAGTTATTCTGGAAATGACCAAAAACCTTATTAAAAAGGAAAAGAATATGATACTAACAACAAATCTATTTGGAAGAGAATGTGCAGTTTCTTACGTTAAAATAAAAAAATTATTTTAAGTTCAAAGAAAAATATCTGAATTTCAGTAAATAATCTGTTTAAGGCATGATTTTATTTTTATGTTTCTCCATTTTCTTTTTTTAAGCTCTTTTCCTATGACTTAGTTAAATATTAAATATTGTTGAGAGCAACACTCTCTTCTCCTAACACATACACACACACACACACACACACACACACACACACACACACACACACACCAGCTTTCCTGGAGAAGTCACCTTAAACCAATCAGATTGGGAACCAGACTTAGACAAGCCGCTAACGAAGGCGACATTTTTGGAGACTTTCCGCTTAATCATTTTGATGTGTGGCAAGAACTTCTAAGGGTGGCTCCCGGTCCCGTTTCCTGGCCACTTGCTACTTTTCCTGTGTAGTTGCATGTTAAACATGATGACTTGCTGTATAGAAGCCATGTGTTGTCATAATGTAACATCATTAAACAAAGTGTTTAGAGCAGTTTTAGCTGAGCCAGAACATGAACAACAAAACCCGCCAATTACAGTGTCATTTTGTGTAGTTGTTAAGGTTTCAAATGTCTCCAACTTTTTCTGGTAGGCCATATTGAGCATGTCACCGTGACCATCTGAGATAACGATTTGCTAGGCAATGTGCAATTCTCACTCCTTTTTTTTTAATATCAGAGAAGAAAGAGTTCTTTATAATAATTTGGCTCAAATGTCTACACACATTGCTCCAGCGTCTGTAGCAGCATGTGTTTCTAGGATTGTTCTGGAAGAGAAAATGCAGAAACAGCAGGGAGCAGAAGATAAACAGGCAATCCGTGACTCATTAAAACAAGCATTGGTAGCCAACATTGTGGAGTGTGTGAAGACCCCAGATCCAACTCGCCTATAAACTTTTTTTTACCAGCTGGACTTAGCATCTGTCAGAGTTTGGAAGGAGAGATAATCTGGTACAAATGATTTCAGTGTGTCGCATTTATTAACCTGCCACCTTACATAACTCTGCTGATTGGGAACTCAGGGAAATGTTTGAGCAATGACACAGCTTATTGTTGGAATGTTACAACTTCACTAATAAAGAGGCAAGTTGCTATTTTAAAAAAAAATCGCAAAGACCACAGAGCGATCAGAAAATGATAATGAAGCAAAGCTAAAAGGCATCGTGGTCTTGAGAAATGGGCATGCCAGATGAATAATTGAAATTCGGTTTGGATTTTGACCATTTCCAATTCTTTGCATCAATTAGGCTGGAAAAGTATTTTATTTTTTAATAGTCGTCACATTAGCTTTCGTTAGCAACTCTGATGTAAACAAACGCCATACTGAGAGCATTACGGTGTCCCTTTCCAACGACTTACTGTTCTAAATGAATGACTCACTTCTGCTGTTAAATTCCTCACTGTGCTACAGGGGTGCTTTCTGCTCTTCAGCGTTTTCACAGAACTCAAAATAAAGCAAAATCATGCTCCTTTTTTCTTTATATAAAAGTGGTGTCTGTTTTGGATTTAAAACAACTTCGCCTTGCCCTGCAGTTCATTACAGACAATGAGTGTTACTCCAGAAATTTAAAAATGTGCAACTAACCTGTAGCCTTTTCATTCCTGGGCTTTGATTTACTTCCTTTCTGCCTCAGAGTTTGTTTAGGATTATTTGGTCAAGAGGGAAAAACACCACGAAGTGATTTTTATTTTTTTAATTTCTTATCTGGACCGCACACCAGTAATTTCAAATTAATGGGGATGTTTACTCTCTGGTACAAAATTTGCACATATTAGCTTATAAAATATGGATAAGCTGGTTTCCTATAACAAAATATAGCCCTGCCATTTCAAAAATGAAAATTGCAGAGACTTTGGAAAAAACTCAGCTGAAGGAACGTTTCACATTTCACAATGGTTAGCCAATTATTTGTAGTTTTGAAACTTGATTGGTCCCCAATCTAATCTTTTCTGAGTATAAAAACATTAACATATGGTTTAACACAGCACCGGGCTGGAAAGTCCATATCCCAAATGCACATTGTAAGCAGGGTGACATTCACACTAAATACCATCCCTCAGGGTCTGTACTCCATTTTACCTGGGATTGGAGAGCCATGAAATCCCTGGAAAAGTTGTTCATGAGCCTGAACCAAATGGTGCACAGTGTACTGAGCTACGAACGGGGTATGCTGCTGCCAAAGGTTGTGCCTCAAATGTCTCTCTAAGTAACATTAAAAATCTGCTGCTTCATGCCTATGAATTTCAATATTTATAGCATTCAATAAAACGGTCCACTGTCAGAGGGAGATGTGCCACAGTGCACTCTCTGAGCAGATGGGCAGCAATATGGCACATTTACATGGACCAGCTGTGGAGCACAGAAATGGATGCTGGTCAGAGGCAGGGTGCGGGCCCCACATCTGGAATTCTAACTGACTGGCCTAGGTACCCATTGTAAACTTTCCTTCCACAGGATGAGCTCTGATTTAGAGCTGCTCACTAGTGTGCCTTAAACTGCATCAAGAGTCCTCATTAACACAAGAGACTAGAGGGAGGTGAGGGCCTGGAACTCCTCTGTTGGGCATCTGTTAGAGTCTGTGGATGGCACTCTGTAGCGGGTTATAGACGCACCCAGGGGAGGATTCTCTCATGCATGATGCAATGTTCTCTGTTTAACTGGTTTTACATCAAAAAGGGAGGCTTTGTTGTAAACAGAACTACCTTCTCCACATCCCACTTTTTCAAAGGTTCGGAAAATTCCCTCAAATGACAATCCCTAGGATATTTAAAAATTTTTAGATGTCTAATTGTTTTTCAAGTCTCATTTTGGACAGAATAGGCATAGTTCAAGTGCATGGTTAAGAGTGCCTAAAATACTTGAAGTTCTTAAACTAATTCAAAACTGTATCATTTCATGCAGTTTAAATTATTCAACTTACTTGATAGATCATCTTATTTTGGTGGCTATGTTGCATATATGTAGGAGGATGTCCTTGTTTATAGGAAAGTCACACTACCATATTCAGGGGTGATAGGTCGTTAGGTGGGCAAGTTACTTTAACTGGTTCAGGAAAAAATACATTTTTTTGTTCTGCATGTCCAATCATTCTGTAAGTTTGGAGTCGTTTCAAAATTAAAAACAAAAATATGTAATACCTATGCATGACCCTCATGCTCAGTCTGGATTGACTTGAGATGGGACACAGATGTGTGCATTTTTAAAAAGCTCTCCTGGTATTTCCAATGTGCAGGCAGTATTCAGATCCACTGGTCTAGACTCTAGACAAACTCTTCTCATTTTACTAGAGAGTGAACAGAATTCAGATGCCAGGTCAGAGTTCCTGTAGCTGGCAGAACAGGCTTCAGAACCAAGGTTTTCAGATTCTTCATTGGTGCATTCGTTCATTCATTTTATTGATATTTTATTTGGGGCACTGTGCTAGGTATTCTGGAAGAAAACAGTGAAACGCATATGCTTGTAATAGTAATAGTGCCTTCCCTTGCATAGCATTTTATTGCTTGTAAAGTGTTTTGACACTTCTTTGCGTTGTCAAAGCAACTCACTTGAGTATTATTTCCTCAATTTTACAGACAAGGAAACACAGGTTACAGTAAGCAAGTCATATCCTGCTGTCGGGTCCAGCACTCGGGTCTGCTGATACCTACGCCAGAGTGGTTCTGCCACACTCTGCTAGTTTAATGGAAGACAGAAATGTTAAATGTCAGCTGAGTAGTAAAGAGAATAAGCATTCTGGGAACACACAGGAACTTGAGGTCACTACAGGTGCAGTGTTAGGGTCAACTTCATAAAGGAAAGAAGATGTGATCTGCAGACTGAAAGTTTGGTAAGACTATCTAACAGAGAGAGAAGTAAGTTCATGTATGGGTAGTTAGTAAGCTGTCCAACCCTGGGTATAAATAAATAGTCAAGATAGGCTGGGAATTCAGTTGCAAAACAAGCCCAAGTCACTTGGCATGGTAAACACTGAGGGAAGGCAATTTCCCCTTTTCTCAGGGAAGCCAACCACTCCCTTGGGTACATGGGTAAACAAGCCTCACAGGGCTTACATTGGTCATGCAATATATGCACCCCTAAAAACTGCATTGTCCAGGTGACTTATTTAAGGACTTCCTGAGGACTGCAGACTTTAAAGTCTCACCCGTCCAGGTGAGAATGCACCATCCAGGGCCAACCCGATCGGGACTCTGGTCAGCTGTCTGCAGGGATTTCCCAGACCGTGATGCCAGAAGTTGTTGTTTACCCTGATTTTGTTAGTGTACACACTGTATATAGCATGCTATAGTGTGATTGTTTGATTTCTATGCTTGCTCCTATAATCCATCTTCCTTCATAATAAATCACTCTTGTTTCTAACAAATGAAGTCTCATAACCTCACTCTTTGTTCCAAACAGAACAGTTCATTGGGGTCAAACCAGGTATATGAGCAAAGGACAAGAAGAAAATAAAAGCTCAATGTCTTGTGGGAGATAGTGGGCAGAGGAAAAATTTTACATCAATAAAAATTTTCTATCAGAAAGATTATATGAGGGTGGACTACAAGTATTTTGGGATGACCTGCAGTCTTCTACAGGCAACCATGAGCTCACTGAATAGCATGGGATAGATATCAGGGAAAGCTGGACTATGAATTTGCCCCCTTAGTTTTTCATTAGTATTTGCAATAATGTAGGAGGAATGGAAACATCTAGTACAGTATCCCTCCCTTACTCAAGACCCCCAGTGGATACCTGAAACCATGAATAGCACCCAACTTTAAACACATACCATGTCATCTCAAGGGTCCCCAGCCTGGGAGATGCTTGCAATGGCATTTATGCTCAGAAGTCTCTATTTATTCTAATGTGGACTACCTTTCAAAGGTCCTGTCATTGTAACTGGTGACTCTTCTATGTTTACCCTTGGCCACCTGAAATTATTCTTAGAAAAGACAATGAACTGGTAGGGACCAAAGGCATAGGAAGAGTGGAGAAGAAATAAAATTGAGTGTAAAATGACTGGGTCACTCCTCTTGATTCCCGAACGACTGGATAGCAAACAGGAACAGCCTCTCTTCTGGCCAGAAAAATATCAGAGACATACCTTCACCTTCTTACCATAGTAAAAAGCTGGTCACTAAAACAGCTGAGTAGATATGCTAAGTTGCTGTTTGATAGAGTCCTAAGGAGAAATAGCTTAAGTAAATTTTTAATTTTACTAAAATTGAAAGGATAGACATATATATTATATTATAAAAGTTGCGAGAAAACAAGTCATAAGTCATATTTAATAAGCATTAGTTCAGATGCTCTGCATTTTGTAACAGGTAGTTGCACACCTGCAGGGGTCTGTCCTCTCTTGGACTGTAATCTGCCTTTGATTTTATATGAGAATGGAGAGTTCCAGTGATATGGATTAATCACAAGTTATTTCAATTTGGGCTTTAAAATCTCCTTTTGTCATTTTCTTTAAAAGAGACATATTTGAATGCATTCCTTGGAGTAATACCTGGCTGCTGTAACAAAGAAATCCCAAAATACAGTGAGCTTAAAAATGTAGAGGTTGATTTTTCTCTCAAAACCCTCCCATAGTGAGCGGTCCAGGTCTATGAGATGGTCTGGCTCTGTGTAGCAGGCTCTGGAGGTCTTTCCATGTGGCTTCTCCCACACACACACACCCCTATGCACTGTTATCATGGTTGAAGCTGGGATACCACCATGGTTAAGTTCAGCCAGTAGAAAAAAGAAAGAGGGTGTGGCTGGAGCAGCTCAATGCTCAAAACTACAGGCCTGGACATGGTACCCATCACAGCCTTTCGCATTCTACCCAGGAGAACTTGATCACACCCAGCTGCAAGGAGTACTGGAAAATGTAGTCTCTGGCTATACAGTCCTGTACCTAGGGAACAGCAGAAAAGAGACTCAGGGGTAACCGACAATCTGCACCATTTTGATGTAGGGGACAAAAAGACTTCCTTTCCTCTCTAGGTTTATGGCTAGGGTCATTATAACAAAAGACAGATTAATAAAAGAAAAACATGCAAAATTTTTTAATGTAAGTTTTATGTGACATGGGAACCTTCATAAGGAAATGAAGACCTAGAGAAACAGGTCAGCCTTCTTTTTTTAATGGTAGCTTTAATGAAGAGTGGACAGTCATGGAGAAATAAGATAGGACGACAAAAGAATATGATTTAATCATGCGAAACTTACAAAGGCCTGTTTGTTCAGATTCTTCCTGGTGTCTCTGTGTTTTTGACTCCTTTCTTCCAGGCATAAGGAGGGCACCTCTCAAAAGAGGGTCTTATTCTCTGCTTCAGAGAAGGACAAGGGGAAGGTAAGAGTTACCTTCCTGTTTCCGCTGTTTCTCAAATGCTGGGGTGCCATATCTGGGGGTGACATATCCTGAACCCCATCATTAGTATTATGAGAATTCATAATCAATGTGTATGCTTAGAGAACTTAGGAAGTTGCAAGTAAATATGTCCAAGATGTTGGGCTGAGGGTATAGCTCAGTGGGAGAGCATGTGCTTAGGATGCAGGAGGCCCTGGGCTCAATCCCCACCACCTAAAAAAAAAAATCTCTAAGAAGCTGTTAAACAGCCCAGCTTTCCTATTGCCTCCTATAGAAGAGGTAAAATTCCTCTAAACTTTGAAGTAATGGTTAAAACCTGTGTGAAAATAACTCATTATTTTGCCATGAAACTGGCAGCCCAACCCAAGACCTAATAACACAAAGTATATCATTAAGAACTAGGAAGAGTCATATCTGATATATTCTGGATCACACATTGGCACCCTGCAGGTTGAAAGGGGTTCCCAAGCCAGGCGTGGTAGCGCACGCTTGTAGCCAGTACTTGGGAGGCTGAGACCGGAGGATCCGGGTTCGTGGCCAGCCTCAGCTACTTAGTGAGGCTCTCCGCAACTTAGTGAGACCCTGTTTCAAAATAAAGAACAAAAAATAGGGCTGGGGGTGTAGCTTTGAGGCAGAATGCCCCTGGGTTCAATCCCTAGTACCGCAAAAAAAAAAAAGAAAGAAAGAAAGGGGTTCCCAAACACAGTTCATTAGTATGGCACAACATACAACTTTTCTGGGGGAAAAAAGGAAAAAAATTTTTTTTCAAAAATATTAGCTTATCATTTCCACCTGGCAAGAGTTTGAATTCACCTGGGGCAGGTGTCAGGGTCACCACAGTCCCTGGCACAGCCTCCTATCGTATACCCATACTACTCTGGCCTGGTCCCTAAAGATAGTTGAGCTTTCAAGCCCTGGGTTATGTAACCAACCCACACATACCTAGTGTTCAGTTTCAATTGTGATGACAAGAAACACTGAGTGGGGAAGTGAGGCTGTTGTTCTCAACAGGATCCACACTTCAGCAGCCTTCTTCCGCTTAGCAATTCACTGTGGGTTTTCCTTCATTTAAATTTTCTTTTCTTTTTTTCATTTTTTCATTTTGATATATCCTTTACAGATCTAATCTCTATTACATATTGAGCTGTCAATTTAGATAAAAACTTAGACTCCTTGAGAGTAGTACTTTCCATCGATATTAAAGGTAAAGGCTGTCTCCATTGTACTGTAATATCAAGTAAAATTTCTGGACAAGATACAAATTAGGGAAATTCAGTCATACTATAGCCTCTCCAAAGCCAGTTTTTAGCATTGTGTTTTCATTAATTCACTAAAATGAAAATTTCTGTGATAAATGATAAATCCCTATAACATCAAACAAGAGAATCTAGCTTGAGCAAAAACACAAACATAGACTCTGAAGCCAAAGGCAAGTCATTTGAGGTTCTTAAGCCTCACTGGCCCTGCTCTGTCATAGACTGGAGTCAGCTAGTAAAACACCCTTGAACTGAGTGTGGTGGTGCACACTTATAATCCCAGTACTTAGGAGGCTGAGACAGGGGGATCATAGGTTCAACTGCCAGCCTCAGCAACTTAGTAAGACCCTGTATAAATAAATAAATACATGAGTGAATAAATAAATAAATAAATAAATAAATAAATAATAAATATAAATAAATAAATGGCTGTGGATATAGCTCAGAGGTAGAATGTCCCTGGATTCAATCCCCAGTACAAAAAAGAAAAGGAAACCTTGTAATCAGCATGTTCTCATGTCAGTATGTGATTGACACAATCACCATGTGTGTACTTAACATAAAACTAGGAATAAGGGTGAGTTTTTGTTGCTTTGTTTCTTGTTTTTTTTTTTTTTTGCAGTGCTGAGGATTGAACTCAGAACCTCATGCATACTAGGCAAGTGTTCTACCACTGAGCTAGACCCTTAGCATTAGAAAATGTGTTTTCAAGCATGATTTAAACCTAGCCCAGTTAGAAGAAGCATTAAATAATAAATTATGCATCTGGTGAATTTAATGCTATTAAGTTGAAATCTTCAGAGGCCGTGGGAACACTGAGGAGGACGGAAAGGAAATAGACATTTCTTGGAAACATGCTTAAAAATGTACTTACTGTTAGAAAAATTCAAAGAAGATTTAAAAATCTTTAAAAACAAATTCACTTAAAAAAACTAATTCATGATGAAACTTGGGTAAAGAAAGAATAGGATTGGAAACGTAGCAATAAGAATAAAAAATTGGATAAAAGGGAACCAGATTGTGTGCCTGTGAAGCTTGTTTTCCTTTTCTTTACTGTCACTTTATGTAAATAGTTTATCTAATTTTCCTCTGAGTGAAGTGACAGACTGGACTGTACCTTAAATCAATCAACTGGTCAAAAAACGATTCGAAGCCAAATCCTTTGAAAATGTTCCATATGCGTTAATTCTCTAGAGCTCAGTTCCTATCCCATCGGTTAAAAATTATGTTCCGGTGTTGGTTCTCTGGTCTCCCTCGACTGTCAGAACCCATCCTTTGCCTTTATAAATCTGAGCTGGTGTCTGGTTTTGTTTGGGAAGAGAAATAAATAATATAACAAAACACACACAGGGGAAATCCAACAAGGCCATCATTAATGTGCTGAATTATTTCTAATATCTATCGCCCTCCTAACTCCAGGCCCGCAAATGCTTTGCATAGCAGTAAAGCTGTCTTTCTCTCCTGAAACGGAGCAGAGGGAGGAACATTTGCATTTCACTTCTGCTGATAAAAACTGAAACATTAAAATGCTATTTGGCAAGTCTGCAAGAGCACAGAAGAGCAAAGCCGGATCTTTTTTTTTTTTTCCGAGGTAGTTCTTTACAGAGCCCCCTTAAGAGTGCTCAGTAGGGTGTGACCATATTGCTTCCCGTGGTCATCATATGGTTTGCCCACGCAGACGCTGGATTGTTTTGTGGATGTGAAATATTGTACGTTACCCCGAGAGCTGTGGAGCCAGTGGATCCAGGAACCCGTGTTGAGACTGACAGTTACATTGTGTTAGTGAATAGGGAAACGGCAGAATCACAAACACAAACGGACCCAGACAGAATGTCCTGACCTTTCAGAAAAAGGCTGATTGGATATGGTGTGAGCGCGCCTTCATCTCCCTTCCACCTTTCTCAGCCCACTTTCTCAGAGCAGGCGGCCCATAGACGAGCTTCTCTTAGATTCTTTATGTGAAATTATTTATGGGGGAAGAAAAAAGAACCAGGAGCCACCTCCCCCCATATAATTTATTCCTGATAGTTATTTTATATCAACACGGTTCAAACCTTAATAACAAATAGCGTTATCTTCATTAATCCAAGCATATTGGTATTTATGCCCGTACTTAAATTTAAAAAACGAAGGCAGATGCCCAGATAGGGAACGGATTGTAATCAGTGCTTCCAAACAAATGTCATTTAGATGTCTTTAAACTCATAAATTACTGTTTGCAGTCACAATTCAACATAGTGCCAACTTCTGCGGGCCATCCAAATATAAAATGCACAGAGGGGTAGAAGTAGTTAATTTCTGATTTCTCTTTATAGGATTTTTTTTCTATCGAGTAAGGTTGTAAAATGATGGTTTTCTTTATGATAAAATTTATTCATTGATAAATGTATAAAAACAATTAAAATATAAAATACATTTTCATAAGTTGACATGTCAAACTTTTTGAGACTATAAAATATCACCATTTAAAAGGTTGATGCTGTTCATGTGTGAAGGTATCTGTGATTCATTATTAAATCCAGTGGCCCACACTGTCTGATACAAGTGCCATCATGGTATGTTGGTACAAGGGTATAAAAGAACAACTGCAATCATTAACATAACAAAGTGATAGTTTAAACTACATATTTATTTCTGCAATATCAGGTATGGCCAGTGAAGTAAAATTTTGACTGCCAGGAAAACTTGAATTCCAACACCCAAATAAAATAGCCAAGATGCATATTTGTAGTTTAAAAATAACTCTTCTTTATCCTTATGAAAAGATTTCTTCTTTGCATTTCTTCTCTAATAATTTTTGTCCTCTAAAACAAACCTACAGACACCAGCAACCTTTACAAGAGTTCTCCATATCTTTCTCTTTTCCCCCTCTCTCCTATTTAGGATTTCTAGGCTGCCCTTCCACCTAACAAAATCTCTCCCATGAGTTAATTTTGACTTCAACGGTTTCCTACTATGTAAATTCTTACCGGCACTAGATTTGTGATATGTGATTTAAAATATGTATAAGATTATAGTGTATTTGTAGGTAGATTTATCTCATAGGATGCAGGGGCTTAACTTCCCTTCATACTTTTTAACTGTAACTTCCCCCAACGTCTGATGATTCTACTGGTATTTCTTGCATCTCTGTTACCCAAGAGCAACGCATCTTCTAAGTCAATTAGCATGCTAAAGAATGGGTTTGGTTTTGTGCTCCATTAAAGTCAACTAAATGGAGGCGCCGCATGTCTTTATCTCAAAAATAAAGCTGAACAATTAAATCCCATGTCTCTTTGCTCAGCTTTTGATCCCACACAAAGCGTTCCCACTTGCTGCCTTTGGATGTAATGTTAACAAAGTCAGTTAACATCAAGCGCCGCAGTAACAGGCATGGCGGAATTCCTTGTTTTTGCTCAATCAGTCTGTGTTCAAACTATCAGTTTGATTTATTTGTCCACATTGACCCTTATTCACCACTTAATTATCCTCGTATAATGTTTCAAGAGGCTCCTGACACAAGGAGAAAGACAATTGCCGATGTTCTGTAAAACAACGGTTGACCTGATGGGCCCAGATGAAGACCGTGGGTCGAAGGTTGTTTGCTTTTGGAAGAAGCCACTTCTCCTGCCCGAGAGCGGCGGCCAGGCCACTCGCTGTGGGTGCCCAGGGCTGTCCGGTCAAGCCGTTAATCAGCTCTCAGAGCGTGCGCTGACCATCACCGCAGGGCATTCT
>PVJS01051664.1:0-13894 GCA_004027185.1 Glis glis
CCCTGGCCCCCACCTCCTCTACCTCCCCCTGCTTCCCACCCTTTCCACCCCTTTCCTGACCACCAAATGGGATCCCGGCCCAATCCCCGCCCAACACTCAGCCCCGCCCCCGGGATCCCGCCCCACCTCCACCGCCCTGGCCCACTTGGGGAAAGACTTTCCAGAGACTCCTGCCAGCCGGGCTCCTCCTGCCACCTGGGGCTCTTCTGCCACCCCCTGCGTCACATGAGCCCTGCTGGCAGGCTCCCTGTGCCCGAGCCTGAGCCCCCAGGCGGTAGCATGTCAGCGCCCGCCTGGCCAGGGTGGGACTCCACCTTGTTATTGGAAACTGTGTGTTTACAGCCAACTAGGTGGGCAGGCTGTGCCACCCAGCCAGGCAGTGGCCCTGGCTACCAGGATACCGCCTCACAACCCCCTCTCCTCAGCGAGTGTTCTGGAAGCTGAAGGAACCAGGGCACATAAGTCAAGATCCTTCTCTTCCTAGATACCTGGGACCTGCTTCCCTGGAGAGGCAGGCCTGGGGCTCAGTACACGACAGCCTTGTTCCTGCATCTGCCCAGGCCCCCCTTCTAGGGCCCTCCTCCACTGGAAGCCGGAAGCCAACCCTCCTCTTCCATCGCCTCCACCCAAAACCCTCGGCCCCATCACCTGAGTGTACCTGCCCCCCCCATCTCAAATTCCCATTCTAGCAGTCACAAGAACCTGCTCCCAAATCCAGGTCAGAGGCCGTCATTCCCCTGCCCACAACCCTCCCAAAGGGCTCCTGCCACCACCAGCCATGGCTGGAGTCTCCCACTTGGCTCTGCCACACTGGCCTCCAGCACTCCAAGCTTACTCGCGCCCCAGGGCCTTTGCACGGGCTGCTCTCTCTGCTCCCCTCCCCCACCTACACGATCATTCGCCACCCACCACAGAGCTTGGCGTTCCTCCCCATGCTCTTGGCCACCGTTCTATATTGTATAGTCGTTTGCTCTTGTGTCTGTTGTCCTCTGTCTTCCGTGTGAGAGCAAACTCCACAAGGATGGGGTAACTTTATTCCCTGCCGTGTCCCAGAGCCTGTGGCAGTGCGTGGCAAAGAGTTACCTCTCAGAAAATACTCCTTGAATGAATGAATGAATGAATGAACGAACGAGGCAGGACAAGGGTGTCAAAAGAGCCTGGCTTTGGCGTCCAAGTTCAAGTGTTGCTTTGAGACTCCGGGGAGGGCCACCTGCAGGAAGTTACTTGCTCTGTCCAGAGTTAGAGCCCCACTTTCCAGGAAGGTGGTACTTACTTGTCACCTGTGCCTGGAGGGTGGCCTGCGAGAGCTGGCTCCTCCCTCCGTCCTTGACACCTCACCTGGCCTCTTGCAGTGGGAGGTCCAGCTGGAGGAGGAACTAGGGCAAAGGTCCTGGGGCTGCAGCCTGGCGGCAGCAGAGGCCTGCGTTCCTGCCCCTCCGCGTCTTGCCAAGTGTCAAGGCAAGGGGGCCAAGGGACAGAGGGCGGTGGCAGCCTGTGGCCGCCTCATAGGCTCTTGGTGTTTGTGAAAGAATAACATGGCGTGCTGGCTGGGAGAGCGAGGCTGACCTGCAGCCCTGCTTCCCTGAGGGTTTTCCCAGTGGACCCAGAACCCACACGACACCTAAGCAGCATGCCGGGGATGCGCGGGGACCCGCCCCCGGGTCACACTGGGTTTCTGAGCAGTTGTTGGGTGCTGGCTCTTGGTTCCAGGGCTCATAGGGAGTGCCACCTGTCCTCAGGGACAGGAGGCGTCCACCTTGGGGAGACTGCCTGGCTCAGCAACAGGGAGAAAAGAGATTGGGAGCAGAGCGCAGGAATGGTGCCGCCGGGAACATTCTGCAGGAAGGCCTCTCGGGTGACACCTGAACACAGCCTAGGAGGAAAGAGGGCCACCTGGCACGAGGCCCGAGGTGGACGTGGGTTGCTGCAGGGCACAGGTGGAGACCGGGGAGCCCTAGGAGGGGCGGAGCTGAGGGCAAGAGCTGGGGACAGATTGGGAAGGGCCTGCCGTGGCCACAGTGAATGCGGGGTTTCACTCCGAGACAGGGAGCCATCGGGAGTTGCTAGCAGAGGGACAGGGTCTGACTTAGGTTCTAGAAAGATCTCTAGCTGCTGCGTTGAGAATAGACTGGGGCAGGGGCACTGGGGCAAGGGTGGCATGAGGGAGACCCGTTGGGACCATGGCTGTGGCTCCGCTGTGGGGGCTGGGCCCAGAGTAGCATGGTGGGGTGAGAAGGGGTCTGCTGCTGGATTTGGGAGGCTGGGTGGACAGGGTCGTTGATGGACTGGGTACAGGGTGAGAGAAAACAACTTGCGTGGAACAGCGAAGAGGCTTTGGGGGCAGAAGGAGCGGGCATTGGAAAACCCAGAGCAGCGAGGCGGAAGGGACCTGGCACCATGGTGGAGGAGCCCGCAGATCCTTGGCTCAATGGTGGCCATAAAGATAACGGGATGCGCTGGGCGTGGTGGTGCACGCTTGTAATCCCAGTACTTTGGGAGGCGGAGACCTGAGGATCCAGTTGGCGGCCAGCCTCAGCTCTCCCTCTCTCTCTCTCTCTCTCTCTCTCTCTCTCTCTCTCTACTTAGTGAGGTCCTCCGCAACTTCGTGAGACCCGGTTTCAAAACAAAGTATAAAATAATAGGGCCAGGGGTGTAGCGCAGAGGTAGAACGTCCCGGCGTTCAATCCCCAGTACCACAAAAAAAAAAAAAAAAGATAACGGGACGCACCTGTATTTGTTGACCATAAGCCGGTGACTTAGAACAACAGAACTTCATCCTTTCACAGTTCCAGTGTGAAACCAGGGTGTCTGCCTGACTTCGCTCCCTCTGAAGGCTCTAGGGGGGTCGTCCCCTGCCTGTCCCAGCTCCTGGTGGCTTCTAGGGCTCCTCAGCTTGTGGCTGCACCCCTCCAGCCTCTGCCTCGTCTGCACAGGGCCTTTCTCTCTCCTCCATGGGGCTCTCCCATCTCTTCTGAGGTCGCCAGCCGTTGTATTTAGGGCCCTCCCTAATCCAGGGTGGTCTCAACTCAAGAGTCGTAGCAGTTACATCTGCAAAGCCCTTTTTTCCAAGTAAGGTCACACGCACGGGTTCTGGGCGTGAGGATTTGGACCTTCATGGGGGACACGGATCATCCTATTCTACCAGCCGCCGGGCATTTGTAAGGACATAAGTCTAGAGTGCCCAGGACAGGGTCCAGCACACAGTGCACCCAGGCAGTGTTAGCTGTGGTGTCGCCCACCCCCACCTGCTTGGAGACCACGGGCGCCCCGGCTCAGGCATGTGCACCCCAACCACCAGCCCTGGCACCAGCTGGCTGTGTTCAGGAGAGCAGCTCTCATCCCCACCCACCATCCCACCTGGTCCCCAAAAGGCCCCAGGATCCTTGCCACAGAACCAGGATCGTCCCCGTGACCCATTCAGTAACTACTTGGTCAGCATTGGGACAGGGCGGTGTCTTTTCCTGCTTCCCTGTGAGGCGGACATGTCCCCATCCAGTCCTGGCACACGCGTGTGCCCAAGATACCTGTGCAATGAATGGGGACGCTGTTTCTCAGGGCCCCTTACTCCTGCAGGAGAAGTCAGCGTCTGAGGACACAGGCCGGGGATCGGGCCACATAGGTTGGGTTTCGAGCTCTGGGAGCTTGGAGTAAATGGCTTAGTCCTCTGTGCCTCAGTTTCTTCATGTAGAAATGGGCATGGTACCCCACCACCACCTTGAGCTGTCAAGGGAGCAACGCCGGAGTGCAGCCCGTGATGAGCTCGGCCCGCCAGGTAGCGAGAGCCACGTGCGTGGTGGGGATCATGGTCACTCCTGTCCCTCCCGAGGGAGCCGGTTCCAGGCTCCCCATCTGCCCAGCTCCAGGTCGCGGTCAGGGCCCGTGGAAGGGCAACACCGCCCGCTGGTCTAATTCCACGAGCTTCCTGACAGTCCTCTCACACAGCTGGGCCAGCGGTAGCCAAAACATTCTCAGCAGACCCAAACAGCGGCCGGAGCCAGTGGGAGCCTGTCTCCAGGGCTGCGTGGGGGAGCTCAGCCTGCCACTCCACAGGGTGGCACTAGGAAGGACCCCTAAGGGTCAAGCCCAAGTCCCCAGCAGAGAGTCCCAGGGGTCTTTGTCACCTCTGAGCTCCTGGGGTCAGCAGGGACACCTGTCGGGAACCCGAGGCTGCACATGACTAAGGGCCAGCTGTTATGATTATTTTTAGCACAGCAAGAGGAATAGACACCCCCATCCCCCACACTTGGAGACGATCCCTCTACCCTGCAGCTGGCATTGTTGGGGTGATGGCTGCCCAGAAGACCCCAACTGGGGCTCTGTCCTGCCTCCCCTAGACGTGGCCATGATGGGCAGACCCACTGAATGTAGCGGCTCCTCCTCTGCATCCCTCCCCAACAGGTGCAGGCTGGAGTGGGTTGACCTTGGAAACAGGGCTCCTGGGAGAAAAGGTGGAAGAGACTAGGAAGTCCAGAAAGGAGATGTCTCCAGGCGGTACCCAGCCACTGTTGATCCATTTTGAAGTGTAGTCCCGTGGAAGTAGAAGGGCTGGCAGGCTTGCTGGGGGTGCAGAGGCCATAGCTGCGGGGATCCAAGTGGGGTTCATCCCTTAGAAACAGTGGTGTGCTGCACAGTAGAGGACTCAGATCATGAGCAGTAGCTCCGAACTTTATCATCATCATCATCATCATCATCATCATCATCAACATCATTATAATAATAATTATTATT
This sequence comes from Glis glis, assembly GCA_004027185.1. Lineage (NCBI taxonomy): Eukaryota > Metazoa > Chordata > Mammalia > Rodentia > Gliridae > Glis > Glis glis. The sequence goes on from PVJS01051664.1 coordinate 4,729, forward strand.
ATTATTGCCACAGTGTTTGTAGAAATGACTGGTGTAGAAGTTTAATTAAAGTGCCACTGCCAGGCATGGTGGCACACACCTGTAATCCCAGTACTTCAAGGCTGAGACAGGAGGATCACAGGTTCAAGGCCAGCCTCAACAACTTAGTGAAACTCTCAGCAACCTAGAGAGACCCTGTTTCAAAAAATTTTTAAAGGGCTGGGGGTGTAACTCAGAGGTAGAATGCCCCTGGGTTCAATCTTCAGGGTCACAAAAATAAGTAAATTAATTAATAAAGTGCTACTGCCCTAGATAATGGGGACAGGAAGGAACGGAACCTGGGACCATGTCTGCCAAGCCCCCTACCTCTCAGCATCCCCAAGGCTCCTCACTAGAACCCCCAGAGCCCAACTTGAAAACCCATTCTTCCCAAGAAATCCTGCCAACAGATGGCCTACAGCTTGCTCTGCAGGTAGACATTTGATGGGTTGGTCTCTACCTGCCCGTCTGGGGCTGGAGACAGAGGAGGTCTTCTAAGTCAGGCGGGAGGATGGGGATGGAGAGATCATTAAGATTCTTTGGTTCTGCTCATCAAGGCTGTTTCCAGGGGAGGTGTCTTAGTCAACTTTTCCATTACTGTGACCAAAATACTTGGCAAGCACAATTTAGAGGAGGAAAGGTTTATTTGGCTCACAGGTTTAGAGGCTCAGTCCATGGTCAGCCAGCTCCAAGGCAAAAACTGCCCTGGCAGAATGCATGGCAGAGAAAAGCCGCTCTCAGTCCTGGAGGCTGGAAACAGAATAAGAAGAAGACTGGGACAGTGTTGTGGGGTAGAGCAATCTTCTATGGAGTGTCTACTTCTGTTGTTGCCTTAATAGTAGTAATATCAGCCAGGCATGGTGGTGCACGCTTGTAAGCAAATCTATGTTGCAAATTTGGGCATTCCAAATCCAGATCGTAACCGGAAGCAAGATAGAAAGATCCAGTGGAGGGTCTTTGGGCGACCATCACCCCAGTGACCAGTGTTGTGGGGTAGAGGGATCTTCTATGGGGGGGTCTACTTCTTTTGCTGTGTTAATAGGAGTAATATCAACCAGGCGTGGTGGTACACGCTTGTAATCTCAGTACTTGGGAGGCTGAGACAGGAGGATCACAGGTTCGCAGCCAGCCTCAGCAACATGAGGCTCTCAGCAACTTAGTGAGACCCTATTTCAAAATAAAACATAAAATAGGGCTGGGGGTGTAGCTCAGAGGTAGAATGATCTTGGGTTCAAGATCATTCTACCACACACACACACACACACACACACACATAGTAGTAATATCAGCTAGCACTCATTGTGCCCTTGGTAATCCTCCCAACCCTTCCAAGTGGGTGCTTAAACCTCAGTTCATAGAAGGTCAGTGGGTTTTCCAAGTTCATAAATGATAGAGAATTGAACCCAGGCCCACTGGCACAGGATCTAGGCCACTCTACTCAAAAGATGGCGCCTCCCTCTTGGAAATAGACAGGGATGTGAAAGAGGGGGGAATTAAAATTTTACCCTAGGCTACAAACATATCTATAGCTGTGTGTGGGGTAGAGTACTGGGGCTTGGACCCCAGGGGAGTTCTACCCCCGAGCTATACCCCCAGCCCTTTTTATTTTATTTTTTATTTTGAAACAGGTTCTCAGTTGCTGATGGTCTTGCTAAATTGCTGAGGCCTCGAACCTGTCTCAGCCTCCCAAGTACTGGGATTACAGGTGCAGCTTATTTATAGCTTTTAAGAGCGTGTGCCCCTGTTTCAATGTCACGGGCCCTCCCCATGCCTATACACCCCCTTCCATCCAGTAGCCTGCTCCAGCTCTAGCTCTGTCGCAGACTAAATTCTGTCTGCTTAGCTGGGCGTGGTGGCGCACACTTGTAATCCCAGTACTTGGGAGGCTGAGACAGGAGAATCCAGATTCAAAGCCAGCCTCAGCTACTTAGGCCCTCCGCAACTTAGTGAGACCCTGTTTCAAAATAAAGAATAAAAAATAGGGCTGGGGGTACAGCTCAGAGGTAGAAGCCTCCTGGGTTCCATTCCCAGTCTGCTTGCTCATCGGGCTACAAGGATGGCTTCCGATGAACATGCTCCGGCTGGCGGTGCAGGAGGCAAGCCACGCACCCTCCCGCCCTCCGCCCAGCCTGCCGTGCTTCGGGTCTCTGGGGGTCTTTCCATCTCTTCTGCAAAACCAAGGGCCCAGTTCCAGCTCCGAAACGCTGGGCCCAGGGGACCTGAGCTGCTCTGCCAAAGACCTGCCCAGGGACTTGGATCTTTCCGGGGCTGTCAATTATAAACAGATGCTCTCCCCGGGAGCCGCCCGAGACCACCCGGCTCATGTCGCTGGCGGGATAGTGCTCCGAAGCTGAGTTCCAGGACTGAAACCAAGCCCAGCATCAGCGTCAGCCCCACTGGGTGAAGAAAGTGAGGCTGGGTGGGAAGGGGTGCTCAGTGTCCGCTGGTCAGCGGAGTTTTTTTGTTTTTGTTTTGTTTTTGTTTTTGTTTTTTTTTTTTGCAGTACTGGGGATTGAACTTGGGCATTCTACCTCTGAGCTACACCCTGAGCCCTATTTTATTCTTTATTTTGAAACAGGGTCTCACTAAGTCACGGAGGCCTCACGAAGTAGCTGAGGCTGGCCGCAAACCCAGATCCTCCTGTCTCAGCCTCCCAAGTACTGGGATTACAAGCGTGCGCCACCATGCCCGGTCAGCCTTGGCATTTAAAACCGAGAAAAACAACAGAAGGAGATGCAAATAGACAGTCACCTCACAATGGAGGTGAGCCCTGAAGAGGCACTGCTAGGGGGTTGAGGGACAAGAAGGGGTTGGCACCCGAGAGATAAGGCATGAGAAAGGGCCTCTGGGTGGGAACAAATGCAGGTGCTTGCTGGACGCATGGGATTTGGGGCTGAATCCTCAAAGCTCAGACTCTCCTGCCATTGCTGTTACCTGGGTGGAAACTATTTTGGAAAAGATCTATGGAGAAGCTTTAATATACCTTCCATTTTATTTATTTATTTATTTATTTATTTATTATGGTACTGGGGATTGAACCCAGGGGCATTCTACCTCCGAGCTACACCCCCAGCCCTATTTTTTATTCTTTATTTTGAAACAGGGCCTCACTAAGTAGCTGAGGCTGGCCGCGAACCTGCGATCCTCTGGTCTCAGCCTCCCAAGTACTGGGAGTACAGGCGTGCACCGCCACGCCCAGCTTACCTTCCATTTTTAACATCATAAATAACTGTGTTCTCTAGAGACTCTGCCTCCTTATACAGTTAAACATAGAGAAGCAAGCGCGGTCAGCCACAGTGATCCCATCCCTGACACCTCTATGGCGCCCGTTCGCGTCCATGAAACTGCTAAGTGTTGAGGGCTGAGCTCACCCAAGATGCTGTGCCTTCTGTCTGAACATTAAATCCCTGAGCATTTCTCCATGTCGTGACACACTTGTCCTTTCAATAACTACAGGAGAGGGTGCATCCAGGGGGTAGTACTGTGGTTTTTCTCAGTCCTTCTACTCCATGAGAAATCCCAACAGGGAGAAAGGACCAGATACTTAGTGGCTACCAGCTGCCATGCGCTTAGTCCTCACAGTACCCTTTGAAGAGAGGAGATGAGTTTTCTCCTACCAGGAGAGTGAATGGTGGTGCTGTCCTAGCTGCCTATGTGTGGAGCCAGACAAAACCTTTGTTCATACCCCAGCTCCAGGGCTGGGGCTATAGCTCAGGGGTAGAGTGCTTGCCTAACATGCACAAGACCCTGGGTTCAATCCCTAGCACCGCAAAAAAAAAAAAAAAAAGAAATTCAGCTCCATCACTCAGCAACTGTGTGACTTCAGGCAAACTGCTTAACCTCTCTGAGCTGCAATTTCTTTATCAGTTGGACATATTTTGGTTACCTCCTAAAGCCCAACTTAAAGAGGTTCCCTCGTTTCTTCTGTATCCCGCTTACCCTCATTTGTGACCAATGGTGTTCTTGTGTCTTCTCTGTCTCCCCCTGGAACGGGAACTCCCTGCGGCAGGAACCATGTCCATTTTGTTCTCTGTTGGGTCCCGGCAGCTGGCTCAGTGCCCAGCCCATAGTGGACTGTCGTGTGGTCCCAGCAGGTGGATGGGCAGGGTTGTTGTGGACATTCAGTGAGATAAGGTGTGAGCAGGGCTTTCTCAGTGACATAATGCTGGGTGCTAGCCGGGCGTGGTGGCGCACGCTTGTAATCCCAGTACTTGGGAGGCTGAGACAGGAGGATCACAGGTTCGAGGACAACCTCAGCAAGTAGTGAGACTCGCATCAATCTAGCGAGACCCTGTTTCCAAATAAAAAAAATAAAATAGGGTTGGGAGTATAGCCCGGAGGTAGAAGCCCCTGGGTTCAATCCCCAGTACCAAAAAAAAAACAACAACAAAAAAAATTCTTGGTGCTGGGCGCACTGGATTTGAGTAGAATCCTAAAAGCTCAGACTATCCTGCCATGCCTGGGGGTTCAGGGGTGCATCGACAGAGAAAAAGGCTCTGGGTTCGAATCCTGTGTCCACCACCCCCTGAGTGTGACTTTGGCAAGTGACCACTTTGAGTGACGCATGTCTGGACCGCGAGAGTGGCTAGCGACAGCCTTGGCCTGGGGGCCTCGGAGGGTTGCGCTGCGGCCGCAGAGGGTGGCTCTGGGGAGACAGGGCGGGCTGTGCCTTTCCCAGGACCACGCTGGACAGGGCCGCTGCCCTGGAGACCACGGGCTCTCTCCTCCCTGCTCCTTCCGCCTGCCCCGGGAGGGGGAGGGGACAGGAGCTCACTATTTGCCCAGGGGGGTGGCAGGCCAGGAGGTGCCAAGCCACCAGAGCCCTTATTTTATAAACCCAGCTTAAGAGTAAATCCGGGCTCTGACCTCCCCAGCTGCCACCTGTCCTGGGAGTTAATGAGGAGGAGGCCACGCTGGCTTCCCAGCGCTCATAAATCTGCCCCTCCGCAGCCTCCTGCCCCCACGCCTCCGGACCCGCCTCCCACCTGCCCGCCTCACCCTCTTCTGGCACTAGGCGGGGACACTGGCCCGGTCACTGTCGGGGTCACCCCCAGGGGACTCTGGCAGAGCCGCGTGGGCGGGCCTGCTGAGTGTACCTGCCAGTTTCCTGATCAGTGACTCAGATTCCCCAGAGGGGTCCGGGCAGGGGACCAGAGGAGGAGGAGGAGCAGTGGCGGGAGTTGTTCCATCCAGAAAGGTGTCCCGTTGCCCCCCACTGGCTCTCTCCTATGCCACCTAGCCCAGGGGCCAGCCCCGGGCCACCCGTCGCCATGGAGACACAGCTGGTTCCTAAGACGAATGGATGGACAGACAATGCCCAGCCCAGCTTCCAGGCAGGACTTCTGCACATCCACAGAGGTCTGCACACACTCACAGACTTACAGACACACACACAAGCACACACTACCAAAACAGACACTCAGAGATGTGTACAGAGACACACTTGCAGAGGCACACACCAGCCTGAGTCTCGTTTTTGCAGAGACGAAAGCCCTGCCCACTTCCAGAGCTCAGCTTCGCGCCCACCCTCCCCGCAGCCCAGCCCAGGCTGGAGGGTGCTCTGGGGAAAGCCCGGGCTCCCCGACTCCTAGATCAGGCAGACGCCTGTGTTGCAGGTTCTGGGGACCTGCATGGCTCCGTGAAGGAGGATGGGTCGTCTCTCAGCCTAGAGAGATGCTCTAACCCCCACCTGCCCTGCCCCACCTTTGACCCTTAACGTTCATTCATTCATTCAGCAGATAGCATATGCCATCCTGGGCACTGTAATACTGAAATGAACAAGACAGAATTGAGTCCTCAGGGGGCTCCCAGCCCAGTGGGATGGGGGTGAGGAGGGCAGAAAGGCAAACCGTCACCAGGCATAGTGGCGCACGCCTGTAATCCCAGTACTTGGGAGGCTGAGACAGGAGGATCGCAGGTTCGAGGACAGCCTCAACAACATATTCTCTCAACAACCTAGTGAAACCATTTTAAAACCAAGGAAAAAGGGCTGGGGATGTGCTTGGAGGTAGAATGCCCCTGGGTTTGATCCCCAGTACTATAGGAAGGTAGAGAAGGAGGGAGGGAGGAAGGGAGGGAGGGAGGGAGAGAGAACTGGGCGTGGTGGCACACACCTATAATCCCAGTACTTGGGAGGCTGAGACAGGAGGATTGCAGGTTCGAGGCTAGCCTCAGCAATTTAGCAAGATCCTCAACAACCTCACGAGACCCTTTTTCAAAATAAAAAATAAAATAGGGCTGGAGGTGTAGCTCAGAGGTATAATGCCCCTGGGTTCAAGCCTCAGTACAGAAAAGGAGGGAGGGAGGGAAGGAGGGAAGGAAAGAAGGAAGGAAGGAAGGAAGGAAGGAAGGAAGGAAGGAAGGAAGGAAGAACTGTCATGGTGCCAGGGAGAGGTGGTGTCACTCCCAGTCCACAGGAGCAACCTCAACAGACCCACAAAAGGAAGCACGCCAGCCTCGGCCTGCCTGCTGTCCCTTGCCTGCCCACAGAACACAGTGGGGCACGGGCCTTCGTCTTATCCTCTTACCCTGCGCTTTTCCTTGTCCAGGTCTGGTCCTAACGTCTCCCTCATTCCCCAGCTGCAGCTTTCCTGGTCAGGTCCTAGGGAGCACTGGACCCCTGCCCTCCTCACCTGCCCAGGTTCTTTCACCGTGGGCCATGAGCACCCAGGCTCCTTCCGATGGGAACCTATGCACACCTGCTTGTGCCGAGAAGCAACTGCAGGGTTCCCACGTGAAGGGCACCGCCTGGACCACTGCTCCACACCCCGCTGAGGCCATTCCTTGCCTCCACAGGCGGCTGGACCGCTGGACCTTCCAACAAGCCCCCAGCTTTAAGCTTTTTCTCTGTTGACTTGCCCAGAAATTCTTAGGGTCCCCCGAGGTACCTTTGCGCCTCTGCCAGGCCCTAGGGAACTGTGCGAGCCCCACGGTCCTGTTACCCATGTGAACCAGAGGTGACCAGAGTAGGAGAAAGGAAGCCTAGGATTACCTTCATCTCAGGTTGACATCGGATGGATGGATGGATGGATGGATGGATGGATGGATGGATGGATGAAGTGGAAGGAAGGAAGGAAGGAAGGAAGGAAGGAAGGAAGGAAGGAAGGAAGGAGGGAGGGAATCGTGGATGGATAGGGCGGTGTGGTTTGGCGTGGTTAGAAGGAAAGAGTGGTGGGTACATGGATGAATGGGTGGACAGGTGGGTGGGTGAGTGGATGACTGGGTAAGCAAAGGCACAGATGGGTGGGTGGGTGAATGGATGGACAGATGGATGAGTGGATGGATGGATAGATGTATGGACAGGTGGGCAGGTGGATGGATGAGTAGATAGATGGGTAGACAGACGGATGGGGGATGGATAGATAATAAAGAGATGGATGGATCGGTGGGTGGACAGATGGATGGGTGGGTGGGTGGACAGATGGATGGATGGATGGATGGATGGATGGATGAGGAGATGGATCGATGGATCGATGATGGACAGATAGATGGGTGAATAGATGTATGTGTGGGTGGGTGAGTAGATGAGTGGGTGGATGGATGGACAGATGGGCAGTAGATGAGTGGATGGATGGATGAATGGATGGATGGATGGACAGGTGGGTGGGTGGATGGATGGATGAATGAGGAGATGGATCGATGGATCAATGGTGGACAGATGGGTGGGTGGATGTATGTGGGTGGGTGAGTAGATGAGTGGGTGGATGGACAGATGGGCGGTAGATGAGTGGATGGATGGATGGATGGATGGATGGATGGATGGATGGATAAGTGGGTAGAGGGATAGATGAGTGGGTGAATGGGTGGACAGATGGGCAGTAGATGGGTGGGTGGGTGGGTGGATGGATAAGTGAGTGGGTGGGAGGGATGGAGAGTGGGTAGATGGATGGATAGATGAGTGGTAGATGAGTGGGTGAATGGATGGATGGATGGATGGATGGATGTGATGGTAAGGGAAGATGGAAGGAAACCTGGCTGACAGGGCAGGGGTGGAGTCTGGTGGAGCGATGGATGCCTACAACAAATTACGTTCCTGGAACAAATGTTTGTCTTTTTCCTTCTCTGTGAACTGCACCTCCCAGCCTTTCCTAGAGGAGCCTCTCCTAAGTCTGTGTTTAGTTCAACAGACAAGAGTATCTTTGGCGTCTCTCTAATTGCAGCCCATTTGCCCTCGATAGACTTTCCTGACATGGACACAGCTGATGGGATTCTCCCTGGTAAAACCCATCTTGTATTTCAGGACTTCAATTAAAATAAATAAAGTGGTTGGACTAAGTGGGACTTTCAAACTGGGCTTTCCCAGAGATATGGTAGGGGTTGAAAGAACACTTTTCTTTAAAAAAAATATTTTTTAAGTTTTTAAAACTCTAACATATCAAATCCACTGGAGACCACCAGAGTCCTTGTGCCCTGCCCCCCAACTAAACTCTTGGTCTTACACTCTTTCTAAATGAAAGTTCTGAGATGTCGAGGTGAGCGGTTGATAGGTTGTCACCATTAGCAACTCCTTATCTATGACTTCTCACTATACTGTGCAACAAAGCAAAAGAGATCCATTGGATTCTGGGCTGATGTGACTAGACCTTCCACGTGTCAGCCCCAGTTGAGAATGTTCATCTTCCCAAGCAAACGTTTTGTCCTCATGAGTTGTCTTTAGAGGAAGAAAATATTACAGGATGGCATATATCAGATATCTCTCCTACTGGTTTCATACACTGGGGCTTCCCTATTGGGTTTTATTATTTTATGGGGGAATTTCATTGATAATTTTTTAATATGTTTTTATTGGTGCATCGTAGTCTCACATCACAATGAGTATCAGTTTGGTGTTAACATACATGCACGCAGCTCTTGGTGTCCCTCTCCCCGCCTCCCCCCCACATGTAGCACTGAGAATGATGTTGGTATAATCTCATATATACACATTGTTTATGACAGTAATTCCATAGATTCACTTCTTTCTTGCCCTTCCCCTTCCCTTGTACCCCTTCCCTTGCACCACTGAGGGTTCTCTGCTGTCATTGGAGTCCCTTTTGTGTCCCCACTACTCCCTAGGTTGCGCATATTAATAAAAACATATGTCCCTTCTTTTTTGTGATTGGCTAATATCACTTAACATAATGTTCTCCAGGTCTTTCCATTTTCTTGC
>PVJS01051665.1:0-13895 GCA_004027185.1 Glis glis
TGTTTTACTGGGGAATGAACCCAGGGGTGTTCTATCTCTGAGCCACACCCCAAGCCCTATTTTATTTTGAAACAGGATCTCACTAAGTTACCATGCACTGGCCTCAAACCTGTGATCCTCCTGTCTCAGCTTCCCAAGTACTGGGGAACATATATGTGTGTGTGTGTGTGTGTGTGTGGCACTCCAGCCCTATTTTATTTTTTATTTTGAAAAGGGGTCTCTCTAAGTGACTAAGGATGTCCTCAAACCTGTGATACTCCTATCTAAGCCTCACTGGCACTGGGATTTCAGGCATGGGCCACCACACCCAGCTTCATATTGTTGTCACATGTTATGCACAGTTTCTTATACATGAGGAACTATTAAGTAATATGCACAAGTTTTTAAAAAGTACAAATGACAGAAATTAATAATCACGAACGTTTAGAAATGTGAGGGACTTAGGGTATCATAAGCTCCATTTTGTTTCTGAAGAGATTGAAGCCTTCTCAGTTTGCTGGGGAAGTAGCTGCTCGATGTCCTGATTCCTAGGCCCCTGCCCCTGACGAGGGGCCATCTAGACTCCTTTCCTAGAGCAGAGCGTGAATAAAATCAGTTTAGTTTTAATTCATTAAACAAATTATGCCCTGTCCTATCCCCCTTGCCTACATTTGCTTTATAATAAAAAGAGAGGGAAGCCTGGTGTTTGAATGTTTGCCATGTGCGTCTCGCAGTGAAAGAAGAGGCAGACAGCATGTGGTGGTGAGCAGTCACTTTGCAGGATCCTGAGCACCTGCTGTCAGGCTGGGAGAATTCCCACAGCAGCACCTTTGAATCAAGTTGTTAAATGGGGGATGTTAGATTGTGGATTTAAAGTGCTTAGTATAGCACTCAGTCCAATTTACATGTGTACATATAAAATTTTGCATACAAAATAAGTAAACCATAAAGGCTTATTAGCATTATATGATCCAACTGCTAAATACCTAGACTACTTTTATAAGTAGGAGAAGTTACTATGTTTTCCTGAAAAAATCTATAAATTGTGGATGTACAAAATGCTAGTTAGAAATTTAATGGCTTAATGGTTCATTAGGTGAAAGTATAAATATGAGAAAGCATTAAGTAGAATGAAGGATTTCAGGTTATAAGAACTCTTAGTGTAAAACCATGTGTAAGAGTTGAGAGAGAATTTCTGCATTTCTCGGTCCTTCATGGCATCTTACAAGATGCCTGATTGTATAAAAACTCAGTTGCATGGTGCCTTCAGGGGAAAGCTGTTTTTCACGGCTCATCTAAATCCAACCCCATCTTGATACCAAGTGCCACTTGTCAATAGTGATGCTACAGGTTGACAGATTGCAAAGTTGCCACAGGATGGTAATTTGCCCGATGAACAGTATCATCTAGGCAAGACAGGAAGTGATCCTCAGCCCCCTTTTCCTTTGTTTCCATTAGAAACGTCCAGAAGGAAGACCGCACTCCTATGGCTGAAGAATACAATGAATACAAGCACATAAAAGCAAAACTAAGGCTCCTGGAGGTGCTCATCAGCAAGAGAGACACTGATTCCAAGTCCATGTAAGGGGCTGGTAGACACAGGGAGGACTGACCGTTCTCCTGGTGAACAGCAGCCCTGGAAGGCAGCCCTGGAGCTGGACCCCTGAAGCCTGCAGCCTCTGTCTCCAGGCCATTGACTGGCATGGGCTCCCATTTCCATTGCCTGCCTTAGAAACTGCATAGATGAAAAACAGTGTGACCAGACTTAGGAATTTTGTAAGGAAACTCAAGATTTCTGCAGACTTAGACACACTGTAGTGGGAACTTCACTAAGACTAGCAGTGAGCAATCACTACATTAGACACACCCATCTGCAGAGAATACACACTGTTCTTCCCTGGATAACTGAGAAACACGAGACCGTTCTCTGCCTAACTGTGATGAAAAAAAAAAAAAAACAAGCTCAGGACTTGACTCTGTAGAGCGAACTCGTTATGGAGGTCCACGCTCTCTCTCCCTGGACCTGCCAGGTGTAACCATGCATTGGAGCCCTATTTGCTGCCTTGGCCGCGCGAGTGACCTTTCCACAGAGCCGAATCTTCCCCACTCGTGTGAGTTGATTTCCCCTTCTGCTCTCAGATAGATGGAAGTTGCATCTGCCCACATGGCAGTGCTGTCCTCTATTCCAGGGTGTTTCTTCAGGACTTCCACAGCTGACAAAGAAATTCGATCCCTGCCGAGAACCTGATCACCGGCAGAGGGAGTGTAGCAGCAGCAGCCATATTAACCCTGGTTTTAAAATCAGGTGAAGAGCCAGCCCAGCCGGGAGCTTGCCTCTGGAACACTGACGCACTTACCAGTCTCACATGTTAACATCGAACACTAAGCAAGGCCAGCATGCCTGTGATCACCTGTGTGGGGCTCGATTTCTTAGTGTAGAGGATCACGGGAGAGAGAGAACCTGTGTCCTCAGCCTCCTGAATACTTACCAGAGTTTAATTTTTCTTAAAAAGTAAATCTGCACTAAAATCCCCAGACAGGTAAATGTAGCCCCTCAGAGCTCAGCTCAAGGCAGAATCTCAATCACACTATTTTCAAGATCATGTATAGAAAGAAAAAAATAATGGTGTGTGTCCAATTTTTATTCTAATTTTTTTCAAAGACAGTATCACAATGCTATCTGAGACATTTCTAAATGTCTATGTTAGACATTTTCGAGGGACCAGGGAAATTCTAAGGCATGAATCATTCATTCATCTCTTCACTGTGCTTAATGTCACTCTGTGATAGGGTCCATCTTTGTGCTTGCCTGCCCTGGAAGAAAACATGGTAGGATGGACAGGGCAGCAGGGTGCCCTCCTCTATCGTAACAGTTGCCTTCTTAAAGAGTACAGTTTTGTTTTAATGAAGAGAACATAAAATTGTACTGACCGGATGTCAATTGTTAAAATGAGTCTTGAGAAACTCCCGGTGGGGTTGGATTTCCAGCAGCATCTCTCCTGTCAGCTGAAAACTGTTTAAGCCAGGGGGTGAGGAAAAAGAATGTCTTTACGTTTCCTCTTAAAAATAATCATAGAGAAGCATGAGCTATGTGTTGGAAATGCCCTGGTTTTAATCCACACACTTCATGATGGTACATAATCCTACAAATTTAAGTGTACAAGAAAATAGAGTTTGATATTCTTTGCTCTACTGTTTACACTGCAGATCGCTATAATTTCAAGGAGTTATAAGTAAAATGATGCACTTTAGGATGTTTTCTATTTTTGAAATTTGAACATGAATCATTCACATGACCAAAAATTGTATTTTTGAAAAGAAATACATGTCTGTCCTTTTTAAGTAATTTTCTCTCGAATAAGCTATGGTGTAAATCAATCATTATCAGTTAACTTTAAAGCACATGTTTAAGAGTATTGTTTTGAAAAAATATAGAATTTTTTAAAAAGCTACCTATAAGTGAGAAGCTACTAGATGTTTTGAAATCTGTTTCTGCCAAAGGTTAAATTAACTAAAAGATTCAGGAATTCCCATTCAAATCTGTATTCAACAAAAGAAAATACCAAGTTATAGTAAAATAAATTGTGTATGGAATATCGTGATTTCCTTTGTAATTTCTAATCTATATTCTTCATAGAATTAAGCCCAAATTAAGGAGGGGAGCTGTGTTTACACCAGATCCTTTTTTGAAGGCGTATAAGTCAGTGGTTTCTGGCTCTGCCAGAAATGCGGAGGCAAATCTGTTTCCATGGCAACCGTTTCTGCAGCCTCGCATCTCCAGGCACTAGAGGCTGTGACTTAATTGGCTTCAAACAGACAGAATGCCCTGGACTGGGGTTTTTCATTTGCTCTCTTGAGAATGTGTGTGTTTATTAGCACATGCCAACAAAATAAATGTCAACGGTTATTTAATAACAACAACAAGTAAAGGTAAAGCATGAATAAACTTGATTATATGATCATAAGAATTAGAGATGGTAAAGGCTTGTAATTTTCATAGGCACTTTTATCATGTTCAGTCTAGAGTAGACATTGAAATAGATGTTTATATTAAGTATGGTATCATTACTGCATTTCACCTTTGAGTCATTTAGTTTGGCTTTCACTTTCTAAGACATGGAGGTGCAATGTTTAGGATAAGGGCCATCTTAGACATTAAGACAGTAGAAGTTTGCCTTTCGCTGCTAGAAGAAAGCCAGCACATTCTTGGTGATCTCCCAACTCAGGAAAATTTCCATGAAAGACCAAATCAGATTTCAAACTGGAGAACCAATTTTTTAAATTGCTACTTAGAGTATATTGTGAGCTATTAGATGAGACTTTTTCCCTTTGGTTGCCAGTTTGAGTCAAAGGTTATTCAGTGATGGCTCTATCTGTAACATCAGTGTAATTTTTGCTTTGTCTCATTCTGATGCAACACTTGCGTGCGTGAGGAAGAGCCTCTTGCAAGGTGTGTCTGCTCCCAGGTGTGACATTTCTAGCCCAGGACAAATGCCTCTGGGCTGTGCTTATATCATAAATACTACTAAGATATCCTGAGGCCAGAAGTCTTGGAGCCCCGAAGGGCTGAGGGTCATGAATGTGGTCATCTTAGAATTCCTTATAAGATGAATACGTGGGTTTTGGTGTAAGAATAAAAGAATGACCACAATACCAACTAAGTTGTTTCTGTCTGGGGGTTGTCTAGTTTTCAGTAGAGAGAATTGGGCCCAGTAGCCAGAACTGATCATGGATTTACAAGGAAAATCACGTTTTAAAGTTTGTTGATTGAGTGATTTTTTTTTAGATATTTCTAATCTGATTATCACGATGCCCTTTTTCTGCTTCCAATAGTGTATTTATAGTTGAACACCCTAAACTGTTCACTGCTTTGTGAAAATCTGGTTTCGTCAAAATTCGGTTTTGCTTTCAAGAGGATTGTTCCTGACACACTGCTTCCTGTATTCTTTTCCCCTGAGTGGGGAGAAGAGGTTTCTGTGCCAAGATCAATGCCTCTATGATGTTCTTTTTCAGTACCCACTTGGTTAAAGCAGCAGGGAGGCACAAAACTATATCATAAATGTTGAAGTAGTGTTTCCTATAAAGCCCACATGTGTTTGAAGAAATCAGAGTGTGGTTTCCTCTCATTCATTTACTTTTGTGTGGGGGGGGATCCATTTGACCCTCAGAATGTACTAAAGAATACATTTTGTCAAAAGACTGGCTGAACATATTTTCAAATTTTTATATATCCGCATTGTGCACACTGATGCTATTACAAATGGTATCTGACATGGCAGGCTGCAAGCAGGAAAAATATGTATATATCAGACCCTGCACACTGGCACTGACCACATTTCCAGGTAGACATTTTGCCCCAGTGGGCATCTGCACTCTTCTACCCTGAGCCTTCCTTGTAGATGCATGTATGTAGACTGAGATCAGAAGTACAGATGTGCACATATGTGCATGTAAAATAAAAGTCTATGTACATTTACAACTTCATATTATTACGAAGGTGCAGTTACTTCTTTAGAGATTCTCATCTTGCCTGGAATGGGGCCAGTCATGGTCATGTGCATAGCTAGAGAAATCAGCCCCATGGCAGATCTAATTCTCCATCTGAAAGCACCTATAGTCGATGAAAATCACCAGGAATGGATAAAATTTTCCTACGTAATATGGGCCCAGAGCAATGTTTACATGACATGTAAGCAGAAAGATTTTGAAATTACCAATGTCCTTTTGTAAAATGTAAATTGAATGAAAAGCATGTACATTTTTGTACATGATTGTATTTTGTATAAACTTAAAGAAAATAAAATATTTTTAACTGTGGAAGTTGCAAAATTTGTGCGCTTGTCAGGATTATATGACTGAATTGGTCTGACCTTTCCCTTCTTTAAGGAATCCAACCCTGGCTCCCTTGTGTCCCCTCAGAAGCCTCATAAGAATTATATTTTTGTTCTGCTTCCAAGGAGGGAGGGCACTGGAAGGTGAAACAGATAGGGTACATGTTAGGCATGCCCATGCTGTAGCTAGAAAAGCAGGTTGTGTTCTATGCTCAACTGCCTTTAAATTAATTCACAGAAGGGCTGGGAGGATATGGAAACAAAGACATTAAAGCCAAAAAATGTTTTAATTAATTACATTTTCAGAGTCTATAGGCATTTACTATTCTGAAGCAAAGCCACCAGAAAACCAAGACTTTGGGGAAAGGGCACATTTCTGTGTGTGAAGTAAGCACCTCACCCTTTGTGTTACCTGTTGCAGGCCAGGCACAGAGCTAAAAACCTGCTGGGCACCTGCTCACTCAGGCTTCGGACAGCTGGGCACAGGAGCTCCATGCCCCACCTGACAACACTCTATGGTGGGTTAGCATGCAGGTGTACTTCAAACGGCACATGTTACGTATACACTAAGTGGCTTGGAATAAGGACTTAGGATTCACCCCAAGACTGGTCTGACTTCAGAGTACAGATACAGTACTACTAATGTAGATACAATGCAGTCCTGCCAAAACTGAGGCTCACCTAAAATAGTTTAATTTTTGTAACACCGGGTCCAAGGTAACAAAACCTGGCAGAAGTGGCAGGCAGCATTTAGTGAGCCTTAAATTTCTTCAGTATTTTAATGTTGCTTCTTCTGAGGGACCAGGAAGTTATGCAAGCCCAAGTACACCCAGGTTCTACAGCCGGTGACAAAGCCTGATTGTACTCCAAAGCTACCCCTACCCCCTGCAATGGTTTTGTTTCTAGTCCTGTAATAGTCTGCAGAACCGCGGAGTACCTGAACAGGAATTTCAGAATGGTTTACCTACATATAGGGGAAGGTGGACTGAGGAAGGGATGCAAGACCCTCCCAATGGTCTCATCACTCCCTCTTCTAGAAGTGGATTCTGAACCTTGTAAGAGAAAATATATCAGTTATCCCTAAGCTAGGTCAGCTCACCAGGGCTATATATACACAGTAGAATTTCATATTCAGTAAATGCCAAAAGTAAAATTCCCAAATGCATTTTTAGATTCCTGGCTGGCAGGCAGACAAAAGGAGTTTGGCAGGAATTGGGGTTGTTGACAGCTTGCTTCTCACTTTTCCTCTCCAGCAACAAGGGTGGCTCTCGTTGTGCTGCAGCTGCTCTGGGGAACACGGCCCAACGCAAAACGCAGCAGAACCGGCTGAGATCCCCAACTGGGCCTCTATGTGTATAAATTATATGTTACTATGAATTCTAAAGTTCATAATCTTTTAGATGTTTGCATTTAATTTATCTAAAGCAATTCAAAGATATGCTGAAATCCTTACATCATGCTTCTGGTTCTGCAGCTTTGAGTACTACTTGGTAAGACATTTTGAGAGAGTGTGATTTTTTTATAACTGTTAAAGAACTTGAAATTACTGTAGAAGATTAAACAAAGGGGAGAGGGATAGTAGCCGAGAGCAGTGCTTCTCACATTGTGTGCATGTGACTCTCTGGGATTTGGGGGTACAGTATCTCTGGGAGGGCCTCCCCTTAATCCCTTTCTGATATGTGGCCACACTGCTTAGTCCCAGAACCTCACCTTGAAGAGGATGCAGACTGCATCCTGGATATTTGTGGAAACGAAGAGCTGTGCCAATTAACCCAACATACTGAGTTAACAGAGACCAGCACACTTGACAACACCCCACAGAGAATAGAACACTGCTAGATGCTTGAGGGCCACACTGCAGACACATGACCCAGATGTAAGATCTGGACACATTACTCACTCTCCCAAAGTCTCTCTTTCTTTATCTGAAAACCATGAATAACCAGAGTTCTTACCTGATAGGGTTATTATTAGGAATTTACTTGGATGACTGTACAGTGATCATACAGTAAATCCTCAATCATCGAGGGAAAGATTCTTTGTATCTTGAAGTCCAGCAATACATTTTGAACACCTGCAAAAAAGGAACTGTACTTCACAGTATCATCTCCCCCACCATCACCCTCTGATTCCTTGTCGTAAAAGTCAGTAACTCCAGCACTTGGAGCACAAGTTAGTGCTAATAGGATGAGCCAGATTTTGCAGGAACATTAACCTGCTCTCTTGGGGAAAAGATAAGATAAATTTTGGTCTCAAGAAAATCACATCAAAACTATTGCCTGAGGATTAATGCTAGCTAAGTTCCTTCCCTTGCAGAGCAGGGCAAATCCCCTCAGTCTACTTCTCCCCAGAACATTTTGGGAGCTCCAAATCTGCTCAGACATGTAAAAAGAATGAACTGTCTGAGATGGCAGCTGAGGCCAATGTGGAAACACCTGAGTGCCGTGGAGTAAAGGAGCAGATAACCTTTGGACTGGTGTCCAGGTCACTTAAATGTCCTGAAGTTTCTGTCTCTGGTGTATTTTTAATAACTAAAAACCAAATGCACCCTTGGGAGGGGAGTTGCTCTGAATTTGGCAAGCTCCTAATCAACACACTGAATTTCATCAAAACCTGTGGCCAAGGCTGAGGCTAGGGGAGTCCCTGGGGTCCTCCAGTCCCCCGTCAACCTGCAGGAGGAGCACACGAAGGTGCCATTGCTGGCCAGCGGCAGGGAAAGCTTTCAGATTCGAGTGACTTTTTTTTAGTACTGGAGATTGAACCCAGGGGCATTCTACCTCTGAGCTACACCCCGAGACCTTTTATTTTGAAACAGGGTCTCACTAAATTGCTGATGCTGGCCTCAAACCTACGATCCTCCTGTCTCAGTCTCCAAGTACTGAGATTACAGATGTGTATCACCACACCTAGCTTATTCTTTATTTTGAAACAGGGTCTCCCTAGGTTGTTGAGGCTGGCCTCAAACCTGCAATTCTCCTGTCTCAGCCTCACAAGTACTCGGATTACAGGCATGCAGCACCACACCGGCTTATTTTTTATTTTGAAACAGGGTCTCCCTAAATTGTTGAGACTGGTGTTGAACCTGCGATCTTCCTGTCTCAGCCTCCCAAGTATTGGGATTATAGATGTGTGCCATACCTGGCTGGATTAAAATGATTTTACAGTCTCGTTGAATGAGGACCTCTTCCTCCTCCCCACATTACCTCAGAAATTCAAAAACTCCAGGTCTCCACTCCAAATACTTCCAGTGTCATGAACTTGAGAGTCCTTGATCGTGGTTCATAAACATCTAAGTTTCTGAGAATGCTCAGGCATAAAAGGTCAAGAGACCCATTTTTGACAACAACAAGAAGCTTTTTGGCTGTGGCAGCCAGCCCTGCTGGGACCACGAGCCAGTACCCAGTTGGCACTTGCTGTCAACTTTCACCCTCAAGAGCACCAGCCTGATGACCCAGTGGGGAATGGGGTTATTTCCAAATTTGCTCTTTGCTTTCTTTTCTTCCTAATCCTAAAGAAAAGATAGCCACGAAAAGACTAATCTGGTTTAGTGTTTGGCTCCATCTGAGGGGTGTGTGTGTGTCTTTTAATTCTTATTTAAGTTTCTCAGGAAGTTCAACACCAGTAGGAGCTGAATCAATAATTATCATAAATTGTATCTAACTCCCATGAGATTAAGCTGAGGAAAATCAGCTTTTAAAAGATCTGAAGACCATGTGACTGTGCACCCTGCCAAGCATACAGTCACTCTGGGGGAAAAAAAGCTGACATCTGAACTAATTTTCTTGGTGCTACACATTACTGAGGAATACACGCCCCATCATTTTGGAAGGAAAGAAAACACCAAAGCCCAGGTTGGCTGATCCATGGGAGAGGCTGTTATTAATGCAGAGCCAAGGAGTCAGCCCACACTGGGGTGGACACCTCCTCCAGCACCTACTCTGTTGCATACCCTGGCATCTCACTGTACCAGTAAAGGGCAAGACAGATGTCAACTTGAATCCATGCCTGGCTTGGTGTGGACAAGCAGCCCCTACCTGCATTGGAGTCAGGGTTAGCAGCCAAAGCAGAGATTTGGAGTCAGAGCTAAATCTGCTGCACCCTCCATGGGGCTCTGCTTTGATGAGGTCGTTAGTCCCTCTTTTCCAAGAACCTGAGTTGCAAAGGCACAGTGGTAGGTTTTGTGTCACTTCCAACTCCCCTGGTCCAGTCTACAGGAGAACATTCACCTTATCTGAAGACACAAGACCTGTTTTTGGCCCCATCCTCACCACAAGCTCCTGCTCTGCTTTACAGACCCCTGGTCCCCAGGATAAGGCTGTAGGTAGAACCACCCATGGCTTCTGTCAACACTGCACGAAAACATCTCCAAAATGGACACATTCAAACATAAGACCCATTCAAGCAGCCTCTGCTATTAGCAAGGTTAAGGTTATTGAAAGCAACATAGACATCTTATTCTTAGACATTTTATTTTATTTTTGCGGTACCGGGGATTGAACCCAGGGGCGTTTTACCTCCAAGCTACACCCCCGGCCCTATTTTTTTATACTTTATTTTGAAACCGGGTCTCACGAAGTTGCGGAGGGCCTCACTAAGTAGCTGAGGCTGGCTGCAAACCCGGATCCTCCGGTCTCCGCCTCCCAAGTACTGGGATTACAAGCGTGCGCCACCACGCCCAGCCATTCTTAGACATTTTAGAAACAGGTTTAAAATTTGCTTGGTTCCATTTAATAGCCAAAGGAATTTGAGACAAACTACACATTTCTCAATAAAAGGAAATGATGAAACTCTGCAGATTAATTTTCATCTATTTAAATTATTTTCTTTTTCTTCTATGCTTGTTCTTAAAAAAAGTATGCTATTCACTGGACATCATTTCAAATCTCTTTGGCTATATTCTATCATATGCTTTCCTTTAACTCACCTTTCTCCCTCTGATCTGGTTAATTACTGGTTAAGTACTGGTTAACTACTGGACTATTAATTCCAAACTATGGTTCTGAGTCCTGCCCCCGCACCCCCCAAAAAAACCTGCCAAAAGATGGTGTGTTCAGTGGAAAACTAAGTTTGGGAAATGCCATATATTCCCTTCCTCTCTTAGAAATTCACAAAGTTGTCTAAGAAGTCTTGCAATAAAGTTTAACTTGTTTTTTAACCCAGAGAAAGCCAAACTTATACAAATACAAAGCTCCTTTCTCCTCCCCATAAAAGGTATTTTCCCATGGGAAATGCTGCCTTTTGCCAACTACCTGAAGGTCAATTATTCCTGCTTTTGCGAAAACAGAACGTTTGACAAGGCAGGACCCACCTGTGGGATGACAGGTGGCCCATGAAGTGACCTGACAACCTTCCTGTCCTAAGAGAACCTTCCTATTACCCTGTGCCTGAGACTGTGCACAGGGCACTGAGTCCCTGCACTCCCAGAGGCAAAGCTTTGAATCCCAATACTTAACTAAGATCATGCTGAGCTAAATGCAATGTGGGATTCTGCATCACACCTTGGAAAAAAGACATCAGTGGAAAAACTGGTGATCTATCTCTCTCTCTCTCCTCTCTCCTCTCTCTCTCTCTCTCTCTCTCACACACACACACACACACACACACACACACACACACACTCTACCTAGTGAGGCCCTCCGCAACTTTGTGAGACCCGGTTTCAAAAATAAAGCATAAAAAAAAATAGTGCCGGGGGTGTAGCGCGGAGGTAGAACGCCCCTGCGTTCAACCCCCAGTACCGCAAAAAAAAAAAAAAAAAATTCAAAGCACTCCGCGGCACTGGAGACCCACTGCAGATGATATGAGAACTGCACGCCTGATGGCCATTATGACTTGCTGCCACATCACAGTGCTCCCGGGTTCAATACACATTGATAGTCATGTCCAGGTGCCACCACTTTCCGATATCAAGCAAGTTATTTTCATATGAAAAAATTAGGATAATAGAGGTAATTATAATGATTGAGAGCTTATTATGTGCGAGGCACTGTTCTCTGTGCTTTCCGTGAATTCATTTAATACTCCTAACAATTCTATGAGGAAGGTGCTATCTCTGTCTCCATTTTGAATAGGAAGAAAATGAGGCACGGGGAAGAAACCTTCCCCAGGCCACACAGTCAGCAGGGCTGTGGTGGCAATTAAATACAGATGCAGGGTCTGTCTGATATACAGTAAACAATGCGGGTTGTTATTATAGTCAGAATCTGTTCATTTCTATGGGTTAATCTTGGACAAAATGTGATGTTCTTACCTGTTTTGGCAGAAAAGCCCAAACACTTGTTTTCTCTGGTTCAACAGCAAATTATGACTCAAGTTCCTCCCCAAAAGTTATCCACTCTGTTATTGTGATTCCTGAAAGTTTGATTTCACGGGGACTGACCAATTTTTTTTTTTGTAAAGTACAATAACACGTTAGGCTCAGTGGACCCCACAGTCTCTGTTACATATCCTTCTTTATTTTATTTTACTTTTTTTTTACCTTTTCAACCCTTTTATTTTATTTATTTATTTATTTGTTGCGGTACTGGGGGTTGAACCCAGGGGTGTTCTACCTCCGAGCTACACCCCCGGCCCTATTTTTTATACTTTATTTTAAAACCGGGTCTCACGAAATTGCAGAGGGCCTCACTAAGTAGCTGAAGCTGGCTGCGAACCCGGATCCTCAGGTCTCTGCCTCCCAAGTACTGGGATTACAAGCGTAAATCACCACGCCCAGCTCAACCCTTTTAGAAACATAGAAACCATTTTCATTCCAGAGCTGTAGTTTGCCATCCCTGCATTTTGCAGGATTATTAATACAGTACCATATAAATCATCAAAACGCTTTTGGATGGAATGGGGCAGAACTATCAGAATTTGCTAAAATGCCTGGTCACACTTTCAACAAATCCCACCTACCAAAAGAAAATTACCAGAGAATTTCACTAAATTGGTAAGTGACTGAATCTCCTTATTTAAGGAATGGGTATTCTGTGGCCTCAAAGTTATTTAAAATAGCCGGGTGTGGTGGCGCACGCTTGTAATCCCAGTACTTTGGGAGGCAGAGACCGGAGGATCCAGGTTCGCGGCCAGCCTCAGCTCTCTCTCTCTCTCTCTCCCTGTCTGTCTGTCTGTCTGTCTCTCTCTCTCCTTAGTGAGGCCCTCCGCAACTTCGTGAGACCCGGTTTCAAAATAAAGTATAAAAAATAGGGCCGGGGGCGTAGCGCGGAGGTAGAACACCCCTGCGTTCAATCCCCGGTACCGCAAAAAAAAAAAGTTATTTAAAATAACTTGGTTGTTTCTGTCCAAAATTAAATATGGTAGGTTTTTTTTAACCCTCAAACTTAGTTCTTATATAAGTTATTAAATGTTGCTGAATAAAGCTTATTAATGGAGAGCTATGGTTCTCTTCTCTACTTTTAAAGCATCTATTAAATCTGGCAAAACAATACATTATACTTGTTTTAGCAATTTATTGAACATACTTCTTCCTTGCTATATTTCACACATTTACGGTATGCACAGTGGGCTGATTATCAATCACTAGATGAACAAGTCTAACTCACCGTTTCTCTTCCACTCCCTCCTCCTCACTTCTCCTTTTCACACACTCTTTACCAGTTCCACCGCTGCCATCTCACCTCTGAGCCACTGTGGTTCTGCTTCAGTCCTTCTGGTTCCAATTCCTCCACATGGACACCACCCACACTTTCCTTCTTGAAACCAGCCTCAGGCCATATCACCTCAAGGTTTTGAATTCTTGAACAAACCCTATCTACTACCCATAAACGTTCTAATGCCAAGCCTCATTCTTCAGGTCCAAATCTACCTTCTTTCTCCCCAATCTTATTTACCATTATTGTTTTCTCTGAGCCCCCCTTCAAACTGTTCCAGACCCTTCCCTAAAATATGCACCCCAAGCCGGGCATGGTGGCGCACGCTTGTAATCCCAGTACTTTGGGAGGCGGAGACCAGAGGATCCGGGTTTGCGGCCAGCCTCAGCGCTCTCTCTGTCTCTCCCTGTCTCTCTCTCTGTCTCTCCCTGTCTCTCTCTCTGTCTCTCCCTGTCTCTCTCTCCCTGTCTCTCTCTCTCTCTCTCTCTCTCTC